>JXOV01002869.1:0-56335 GCA_001014945.1 Clogmia albipunctata
TTACAGTTTTAGAAGGAAGAGATGGGGAGAGGTCTAAGTGAAATTACGATGATAGACAGGTTGAAAGTTTATTCAAATCTCTCTACTTTGTGGCTTCAATTGATCCATCTAGTGTTAATCAATCACTCATACGAAGCCAAATAAAGTTTATTGGTGCTTGCAGTTAATATTAAAGAGGGAATAATGTAAACAGTTACTTGTATTATAAAATAGATGTTCATCCACGTCCGGTGATCATTCTTATGTATTTATATATATGAGTGAGGGCTTTAACTCAGTCATGGGTTGTTTGGTCCAATTTTACATTACAGTACATCTACTAAGTGTAGCATTTCAGTTTTTTTAATGAATTAGCTTTACATTACTTTTTTTTAATAACCTTTAAGCCAAATAAATTTCAAGACAACAGTACCATTGAGTTTTTCTTAATAAAATTGTTAATTTATGACAGTAACATTCTTCATGTCTGATTTATTGGTCATGGTTTTAAAAATAAATCCACTTTGTTTGGATTCAACATACCTGAAATTTTTAAGATGAGTTTCTATTTTCTGTGCAACCTAGTAAGCGGTTTGACACTTGTCACTTTTTCAAAAGATGTTTCAGCTAAAGCCATCTTTTATATCTGTAAAATTTAATTTAATTTGTTAGACCTCACCTTTTATTCAAAACATCTTAGATTTAAGTGTAATTAATTACTTTTTACAAACTTTAAGACATAAGCACATGGTAATATTAATAAGTCTTACTAAAAAATCTAAACAAAAATTTGTCAGCGAATCTTGACACATTTCACAACAGCCTACTATTTTTAGTATATTACTTTTTACCGGTTGTATTTGACTTGCAATAATTTTCATAACAATTTCTGATCCGACATTTCTCATTTTCACATTCATTGATTACGGCATTTGCAAATAGTTCTTATTTATAGCCTTGCTTCTGCAATAATTATTAATTCCAACGATTAATCCATTCACCTCAGGTTTAAATGAAAAATTAAGAAAAAACTCCCTCCAAATGTGAAGAAACCCCACATTTTGTGTGTGAAAATCTGTCGTAAAATCATAAATTTGAGTCTTTTGTGTGTGCTATTTGTTTGTTTGACTATTCTCGATAAATTACACTCGGGACGGTTCAAAAATAAATTGGTCCTATTTATTGACTTGAGTTTTCTTTTTCCCCGAAATTTCGCCTTCCGTGAGACTAATTGAAAATAGATGAGTAGTGTCTCATGCTCCGGTGGCTGTGGTAATTGACACAGTCTAAAGTGAGACCGACTAATCTCGTTGAAATGTCTTCTGTAGATTAGTTACGAAAAATGTCCTTTTGGGATAAAAACAAAATTGGAATTAAACGGTAATAATTACCGGATAATCTTATTAATCAAAGTAACCAGTTTCAAATTTGTACCAATTCATATATGAATCGTAACCAAAACTTTAGCACCGTAATTCATGAGTAGAATAAATAAGAAACAAGGAGAGAAAAATGAAAGAAACAATAAAAAATAATGAAGGACTTTCTGCTTTTATTCTTATTATCGTCAAATTGTAGGCAACAGTCATAATTGAACATTTTCATGGACTGATAAATTTGCACATTCCACTTTGGACAAACATTTATTTTAAGAATACCACCACCCAATAATTGAAAGGCAAACCATGTAATTGAATGCTCCTTCCAACGAATGTGGTTCATTTTCATAATTTCCATGAATTGTAATCCATCTTCCTTTAATTATGATATTTGTCCCATCTTCTCTGCTCTGGCCTTTTAATCATCCATAATTTTATCATTACACAAAAATGAGTAAGTTCATAGATGGAATGCATCGGAATCATCAGTCCAATTCCGAAACGATATATGGACGATTTGTAGGGAATTTAATAATCTTTATGCATTTTTGTTGCTTACAATTGACATTATGACACCAAATTTTGTTATGTCAAAGATTTATAGCACATTATCCGTCACTCTTAGACTACCTTTATGAATTTTTATATTTTCGATATATTTTATAAGCAACAAAAGCAGGTATAGAAATTTTATCAGTGGAGAACTGAGAAACATATATTTCTACCAAAATTCAAAGAGTTTCATTGATTTTGGTGTTAATTAATTAAAAAATACATAAAATTTTGTATAAAACACGGTCGATAAGCATTATAAAACATCTTTGAACAACCCTTGCATTTAATAATGTCTTATCTTATCGACCTTGTTGTATAAATAACTATTTTTTTAATATGGTTTGACTTAAATAAGTCGAGTCGTTTGTTAGCTACGGACCATAATAATCTAAAAACCCGCCAGAAATTATCCGTAACTGTGACTTTTTATTACCTTGATTCACAGTGTTTACGTACAATGATTTTTTTTTATAAAAATTAGTATTCTGTGTGGTTACAAAAATTTAGGAATACAACAGAAATATTCATGGCTGATTTTATTATAACACTTATGTATGTTAATGCAGTCTGACACTAAATTATCGAATATTGAGGGACACATAAGGGCGTTCATCGCACGAACCCGGAAAATTATAACTATAAACATACTAAATAATCTACTACTTGAGATTCTTCCTCAGGACAGTAAAGGAATAATAAAATATTTGAAGAGACTTAAGTCTTGGCTGTTAGGAGTTGATGTTGAACAATTGATACAGTCACGAATCACGAACCATGTCGTGATTTGTTTCATTTGCCTTTTTCTTATAAACTTTGTTTTCTGTTCACTTCTGTAGCTGAATTTCTTTTAATTATTGTTATTTTGTATCTGAACTCCCTCAGCTTAATTCGTAATGTGAACATGAAGTTGTTGCATGCGAATTTGATCAGTTAGTATGAATTAAAACAATGAATAATGGTTTAAGGAAAGAGAGAGGGTTAATTTGAGATAAAAAGTTAGTAAGGTACATGTTTGATTTATAATTTATGTAAGTTTTTAGCCCTTTTTATGAGTAAAAATTACACAACAATGCTGTCTAGATCTGAACACAATCAGCACTCCAGATCCGTCGGTTACCAACATTCCAATTTAAGTGGGCTCTGAATAAATGTAACGAGCTCCTAGATTGAACAGGCAGATATTCTCTAGTTCTCATAAAAAATATGCATCATAAACGATCCAGAAATTCAGTCCAGAACTATTAAAACGACTTCTGCCCCGAATTGGGCAAATACCGACTAAATTAGCCCGACAACAACTTTTTTGTGTCAAAATTTTTGTTTCTCAGTTCAATGTCAGATTACTTTTTACCAATTTTAAAAAAAAATTACTTAATTAAATTCTTAATATACTAAACAATGCACAATACTTCAAACTATATTTGGATGTACAAATCACATACATATATCAGCAAAAAATTATAAGAAAATCAAAAATATTAAAAATTAATTTGGCGGAGTTAAACCAATACGAAAAATCACAACGCCTACCCTCTTGCAAGCGAATAAATAAAAAAAAATAACTGAAATATATTTTAAGATTTTTAACTGTTTTAGATATTTTATCAAATGATTTAATATATCAAAAACTGGATTCCTTGGGAAATATATTTTAAAAAGAGCTTTTATATAAAAAAAAAACAATTGTTTTTATAAGATTTATGAATGTCCATGAATGTTTTACCTTGGAAGTTCCTTCCCTTTGTTAATTAACAATTTATGTAATAGAGGCATTTCTTTGTTATTAAATTTATTTATTTGTATGTGATTTATTTCCAAGAACCTGTTTCACTTACGAATTCTATTTCATAACAGCATTGCGTGTTTAAAAGATATAGAAAACGAGTCCAAACTTTCTTAAACTTTAGATTTTAAAAACCAGTTCATCACAATAAGAGTCTAGTTTTTTATGTAGAATATTTAATAATAAAATAAAATTCCATGAAAGTTTTACTGAAAAATCATATGCTTATTTCTTATCTTTTAGTAATATGCTTAAGTCGTGAATTGTTTCAAATAAATTCATATTGAAAAATTATTTTTAAATGGAATTCATGTAAGTCAAGTTTAAAGAAATATGATTTGATTGAAACTTATCCATACAAAATATCAAATTTATATATCAATAAACAATTTCTAGAAATAATCATCTTATTATAAAGCACATGTCTTTGAGATCATAAAAATATTGATGAAATAATGAAAAGCAAGCCAGACAGTTTTGTTCTGGGCAAGTGGGGTCGCCTAGTGATCGCCAATGTTCTGCTGCGGATCGATCGGTGATCGCTGAAATACCGCGCCCACTCAATTGTTTTGCGATCAGAAATAAAATTCACGAGCAGTCATAAAACTCTAATTAAATCATTAGTTTACGTCTACGTGTATTTATTTGTTTATTTATCGATTGCAACGATCCGAGGAAAAATCCGGGGCTAGAATGTGTGTGTTTGCGAATCACATCAAATCGGCATGGAGATTTTTCTAAAATAAATACCGATTCGTATATTTACCGGTTTTTGAGATTTAGTATATCGGAATTAGTGTAAATAGTTTAGATAATTATCTGCCAAAGTAAAACAGAACAAAAATGAGGAAATTTATATGCTTAAATAAATATGGAAATGGGTGTTCTTTTGATTTATGGCGAAGCGAGGAAAGTCAAAGATCTATTTTCGATCGCACAGAGACCGACGATCTTTTGGCAGCCATTCACTCACTATTCGATCAAGCCAAGAAGTAATGAGTGTAAAAGTAGACGAGTGCGCGAAAAGAAAATAACAAAAACTATTTGCCATTATTTTTGCACGGTAGAATCAAGTCAATTGTGTGTGGAGAGTCACTTTCCTCGTAAAATGGGTAATTTTCTTTCATTGAAAACGGGCGAAAATAGAATACATTCAATAAATTTAATTGTTTACAAAAGTTATAAATTATTGAAAACCATTTCTTCAATTCTTTCATCTTTTCATCTCAGATCAGAATTTAAAACAAAAACATAAAAATCCCACAACAATTTGGTCAATCATATCTCATAGAGACAGAAAGAGAGCAAAGCATTAAATTTGCGAATTTTACTATTCAATTTCAAATAAGCAAAACTCAATACGACTTCAATATGAATCACTTTCCGTTCAAAACGCGTTAAATTTGGCATTTTTATTGCCTGTCGATTTGTAAAAATCGAAATGATTTCATTCGGAATCCGATTCCCATGGCTGCTGAACTCAAACGAGAATAAAGGCCTTCCTCTCTTCCTGCTCGAAACCCTGCCGGCCAATAGACAGTATAGAACCCATCGCCGAATGGCAATTTAATACGTCTCGATGTAAACAAACAAATATGGGAAAAACGATCCGACAATCGTCCAATTTGAGTTTAATTACCTCCTACTCTTCCTCCTCTCCTCCTATTTTACCATTGATTACGTACATAAATCCATGTCATAGTCTCCAGTAAAATGCCTTTGTAGATTTTTAGGGAATTGGAGCTGCCCGCCGAGCTGCAGAAATTGGCCAATATGAGGGAAATAGTCCGGGAGGAGAGAAATGTCTTTATTACAAACATTGTAAACAATACGGATGTGCGAAACTTGGGCAAACTGTTGTCGGTGGAATTGGCCAGATACGAAGAGGCAGTCCAGAGTGCAGCTCAGAGCGGATTATTAGTAAATGCAAACGCCGACTTCCCCCCAGGTACGGAAAAATGGAGCATTGTCCAGGCAGTATTCTTTTCCTCGACGGTCATCACGACAATTGGCTACGGAAACTTGGTCCCAGCCACAACCGGAGGACGCATTTTTTGCATGGCATATGCTATGATTGGAATACCGCTCACTCTCACCGTAATCGCGGATATGGGCAAAATATTCGCAACAGCCGTATCTTGTGCGTACCAAGCGCTTAAAAAAATACCGTTCCTTCCAAGTAAGTATTGGGTGGGATGGAAAGTTTTGTAATTTAAAATTTGTTGAATGGCTTTTAAAGCCATATTTTTCTGTGTTGTACTTAAGTGTCTTCTGTGTTAGGAATATACAATTTTAAAGAAAACAATAATTTTGATAGAGCAATGCAAAATAATGGTTCAAATATTTTTAGAAAATAAAAACCCAAGAAATTAAAAATATATGACCATAAAGTCAAATTTCATACAAATCATCATTTCATCTTTTCTTCTTTTTATTCATTATTTTATTTTTAAATGTGTTTGTGACTAAAAATTTAATACAATTTTCATAGGCCACTTCAAAATCAATCTTAGTAACCAACTAGCTTCATTCACAGAATTGACAATTATTACATATTCGAATATACTTGGCGCGCGCCAGCTAGAAGCGCAGCATACAAAAAAGACAGTTTGCTTTGTTTAAAACTAAGTCAGCTTTAAATGTATTGTGTCTGGAAATTACCAAATTGACACGTTCGCCATCTTGCATTAGTATTGGTTTTGTGTACAAATATAATTTTAATATTATTATTTCTTTACGTTGTCTTTCTACAGGGTTTAGCACTATTGTCTTCATATGTCATTTGATTTTCAAATTTAAATTTTGTTCTTTTTTCTCTATGTAGAGCAAACTGCATATTTTTTATCCAAACATGAAATGTGACAGAAAATGTTTTTAAAATTAGTTCTTTTTATATTCCGATAAAGAATGCAAACAAAAGTATGTCCTACTAGCAAGTTAGGCGCTGTATTTGTAAAAATCGTCCTGTGGCTTGTATTTCGCATTCGTTTTCTTGTTAAAAAATTTATTATACATCCTTGTTGTAAAAACAACAATTCAAAGAGTGATTATGAAATGTTTAGTTTATTATAAATTACTAGCAGACTCGCCAAACTTCGCCTTGCCATTTTCATTATTCCCAGAAAATATTAATAGAAAATAGTTACGTACTCGTGTATTTCTATTAAACATTAAACGATTAAAGAATTGCAAAAATTCAATCTGTTCAGTTTTGGTGAATTTATACCACTCGTCCAAGCGTTTTTCTTTCGTTATGAAATGCCCACTGCTACATTTAAATATATAACTGTTGTTTCTGTTAATAATTTGGGAAACTAAAAATATCCAATTTAACAAATACTATGGCATGGTATGGTAGGTTTGGCGCCGAACCCGCTCGGGGATTATAGCCCTTATTCATATATAAGTATATTATATGAATAAGATCATTAATACGGTGCACGATAACATATCAACCGGTGTATCAATTTAACAAAAAAAATTATTTTTTTTATTCGCGTGGTTAACCCTTAATATGTAGGAGTGTAAATTTCTTTTTGTATTATTAAAATAATAAAAGTCAAAAAGCTCCATCTTAAAACAAAACTTCAAAAATTAGGTGTGGCTCTTGGTATAATAAGAAAAAGGTAGAACATTCCCGACAAACAACAGTGTAGAATTGTCGCGGAGATAGGTCATTTTGACGTCACCATCAGCTATTTATTAACCATTAATTATGAGCAAAGCTGATGGTGACATCAAAATGACGTATCTCCGCTAAAAGTACACTGTTGTATGTCGGGAATGTCTTACCAGTAAGAATAGAATAATGATAGAATTTAATATATTTTTTAACAAAACCGTGCACAACAAGGTCTTTATAAATTTTTCCATCCCAACATCTAGCTAAGTAGTTTAATTGATATTGGTTCTAATGAGATGATGGCACATAATANTAATTCTACACTGTTGTTTGTCAGGAATGTTCTACCTTTTTCTTATTATACCAAGAGCCACACCTAATTTTTGAAGTTTTGTTTTAAGATGGAGCTTTTTGACTTTTATTATTTTAATAATACAAAAAGAAATTTACACTCCTACATATTAAGGGTTAACCACGCGAATAAAAAAAATAATTTTTTTTGTTAAATTGATACACCGGTTGATATGTTATCGNTGGCTCACCTTTTTTACTTAGAGGTATAAAAAAATAAAACTTGACCTCTAAAACGACTTACTACATAATCCCACAAAATTTCATTAAAATCGTTTAATCCGTTTCAGAGAAGTGCTTCTTTATATTTAGTCGTAAAAATATAAACCATTACCTGTGTCTTAAACATACCAAATAT
The DNA here is from genome assembly GCA_001014945.1 of Clogmia albipunctata. Classification (NCBI taxonomy): domain Eukaryota; kingdom Metazoa; phylum Arthropoda; class Insecta; order Diptera; family Psychodidae; genus Clogmia; species Clogmia albipunctata. The sequence continues at coordinate 8,028 of JXOV01002869.1, forward strand.
CATAAAAATCTTTAAAACCGTTTCAGAGGAACTTGGTCAAACGTAACGTCACAAGAGAATTTTCTATATAAAATTAATTGAATCTTGCCAAGCCCGACCCGATTTCATACAAATATAGTATTTCGGTTTGGATTCGTTGGTGTTTAAGGTAGTGGATTATTTCAAACAAATATTTGACATCTGTTAATTTATGATTTTAAATGCTCGTGTGCGATGCGGACTGTGTATGTCTGATCATTTTGACATTGCTAGTGACTAAAAATCTCCAAAGTAAATTTAATTTCATTTCATTTTTAAACTTAAATTCGATCTCTCAAATACTTTTCACACGGAATCCTTAACCGGGAGTATAACTAGTCTTAAACCGCGTCGAAAAACAACGTAAAGGAATAATAATATTAAAATTATATTTGTACACGACACCAATGCTACTGCAAATAAATGGATTTAAATTAAAATTTTTATAAAACCCAAATTTTAAGAAGGTTCACTATAAAATCTGATAACTGTCATTATTTTATTGATGACACGTCTTCCGGATTCTATATGCACAGTATTTTAAAGAATAAATTTCCACTTTAAATTTAATTCAAGAAGTTAAAAAATATTCCACTAGATGGCGAACGTGGCAATTTGGAAATTTCCAGACACAATACATTTAAAAATACACAGTAAGCTGACGTAGTTGAAAACACAGCAAACCGTCTTTTTTGTATGAATTAAGCATGCTGTGCTTCTTAGCTGGCGCACATTTACTTATAAAAAGTAACAAATTAATTAGAATTAATGATATCTTACATTAATTTTGATTTACAAATCTAACATTAATCTTTATTCACTTGTATTACAGAACGTAAAAAGGTCGAGAAGGAGGAAAAAGCACCAAATCCATTTTCCAAAAAGCGCTGGCTATTTGCCTTGGGAGCAATTCTATTCCTTTTGGTGTACCTGGCAGTCGGCGCTGCATTCTTCCAGCTTTGGGAGGATGGCTGGTCATTTTTCGATGGTTACTATTTCTGTTTCATCACAATGACGACCATTGGATTCGGAGATCTAGTTCCACGTAAGTTCTCATTAACCTTATTTGAATAAATGTGTCGTGACCGGAACTGTTTCCATTTCAGTAAAACCTGACTACATGCTGCTGTGCACTTTGTACATTCTCGTTGGACTGGCATTGACCTCCACAATTATCGAATTGGTGCGTCGTCAATACGCTGAAAGTTGGGAACAGCTGCAAGCCCTTAGCGGTCCCCTGGCCGAGGCTTTGCGAAGGGCAGGGGCTGGAACAGGAATGGACGTCTCTGCCTTACAAAAAATGCTCACCGTTTCAATTCCAAAGAGGCATGGCAAAAAGGGAGCCGTTGATCCTCAAACGGCCGCCTTGGAAGCTATCACAAATGCCTTTATCCAAGTCCAACAAACAAAGAGCAAAAATACTAAGCTAGTACAAATTGTCATCTATGAAACCTCAGTTTAAATGCGTCATGTAAATTACTAGGTTCATTAGTTCATTTAAATAGGCTATAATAAAAATGGAATCAATCGTATGATATAAATTAAAATTAACTAGTCAAGGTACACAATCGTAGTTTAGTCGTAAGCAGCTAACCGGTTTGTAAGTGATACTTAGAACGGTAGACATCATCTGCAATTTAATTCATTTATAAATTACTATTTGTACGAATGCATGCAAATCTAATCATATTTGTTAGATCTAGAATTGTATATAGGTACATGAATTAATCCAAGTTAATCAATATTGATAATTTACATTGTATTATTTAAATATATAAAAGTAGATTTAATATTTATACTTCAACACATCGAAAGAAACAATTTAAGTCATTGTTATTTAAAATTCAATTAAATGCCTCCAAACAGTAAAAAGTGTTTTATTGATGTAGATACACGGTTAATTAGTCTATTTGGACTGGCCAATAAAAATATATAATATTTCTAAAGCGATTAGTCAATTGAATCATAACTCAATTGTCATTTATGCACTATTTTTGCAAATGAACTGATGTAATTCATATTTTTTAATAATATTAAATAAAAGTCTTGGTCTAAAAACCAAAGTCAATTTTTAGTACCATAAAGGATGATAATTATAATAAAGTAATTAGTAATCATAGAACTTAGAACAATATCAGTTTTTAAATATAATTGTGCTAAACCATGAAGATGAAACAAGGCCAAATTTCATACAAATCAGTCAAAACCCCATTAAAATCTTTTCGTTTTTTACGTCCATTATTTTTAAATGTGTTTATGACTGGAAATTTCTAAAACTTTCATAATCCATTTCAAAGCCAATCTTAGTAACCAATTTGCTTCATTCACAGAATTGACAATTTATACACTTTTGTTTACAACAAAATGTTGTCTTAAAAGGTCATTTAATTTTCAAATGAAATTTTGTCTTTAAAATACGATTGGAAGAGGATACTGAAGATTTGTCCTCAATAAAATAATGACAGTCATCAGATTTTCTTCTTTAAGTTTGAGTTTAAACAAAATTTTATTTAAGACTATTGATATGTGTAATAATATTTGTGCTGTGTAAAAATATAAGTATATCCAAATTTGGTCGTTTTATCTTCATTCCCAAATAAGAATATTTTAGGTGACAATTATTTAATTTCCATGTAATTCTAATAACCAATGTTAGGAGCCGGATCACTTTCACGGTTAGAAATGGCCTACGCCAAGGAGATGGACTTGGATGTGTCCTCTTAAACCTGGCCTTAGACAAAATGATTCGAGACGCATTTACAACAGAGGGACCATCCCGCATAAGTCTACCGAATTACTTGCTTATGTAGACGACATATACTAGACATGGGCTGTAATTTTAAGGCCCATCAGGAGACATTTATCAAACTCTAACAGACTTCAACATAAATAGGTTGGATGTAAATATCCAGAAGACAAAAATGGCATTCGGCAGTCGCTCGGCACCTGATCACCATTTAGCAGAAAAAGGTAGATAGATATGTGGTGATCATTTCTTTTTCAGTGTGGAGTTAAAGGTAAAACGCACACAAGTTGTGGGTAGTTGCACTTGAAAGAAAGTGCAGAGAAAATTAAAACCCTTCTCTGTAAAGGGTGGCCGCTTCTCTTTGCACTCTCTTTTAAATAAGGGTCTGTGTTCGAAATTACACACCCGTGCGCTGGGTGCTCCTTGCTCTTAGCCCTGATTAATAAATCTTGACCTACTTTATTGTTGTGGCAAGAAAAATTAAATGTTCCAGCCGGGCTACTAAGATCTAAATTTATAAATTTTAGTAATTGAATATTAGTACAAAGTGCGAATTTTGTGTATTTACACGATTTGTGATTGTTTACGGGTATAAAACAATGCACAACGAAACAGGATTGAATTATGGAACACTTTCTAAAGGAAGCATTAGATACTAAAATTTATATATTTTTTAATAGAATTGTCCAAATATAATAATACAACAAGATTAAATTAAAGCAAAGCTTTTGTTATGAAGCAATTAGTTGTGGCTAGCAGCTAAATTACATAACAGGTGTTTCTTTATTTCTAATGAAATAAATTCATTTAATTAGTCACAACTTATTATAATAAGTGAACTTCTATTAGCATAAGCTATTGATTTTAAACATTGAACATATTTAAATAAATAAAGTCATTTTCTTACAAATAATCAGCTAATTACGATTTGAATTTTAATTAAAGACCAAAAACAGGTGTATATTCTTCATAACTGAAATATTCATTTAAATTTCCATAGAAATATAGCTTTCCTATGTCATAACAAAAATTTATTCCAAAATTTTCCCTCGCGAACCTAACAACTAGAAACTTATTTAATCAACACTCATATAATTGCGAACAATTCGCACTGTCACCTTTCGTCCGGTAAATAGACTTAAACTCCAGACAGATGGAAAATTATTGTACACAACACTAATTAAATGTGAAGTATGATGGCAATTTGATCTGTTATATATTACAATATATATATATATATATATATGAGTTCGGAAACAAATAAAAAACAGCAATTAGATTCTGAGGAATTCATAGTCGTTCGTAATAATAATGACTTCTAAACGATGACCTCTTACAAATTATATATGCAAAAATAATGTAAAGCAAAACCCGGCATATATTAGCTTTGAATTTGAATATTTACTAATTATTATTAAGGACAGAATTTTTTGAACACTCGACTTAAGTTTTTAAAATCATTCGCGAAAAATATGCTGATAATTATCTAACTTTAATTGGATTCTGAATTCCATTATACGATTTGCATAAAATGCTAACTTTTTCATTGTTCTTTCGATTGTTGCCTAAATTTAATTTATTTTAACTTAATTTTTTTTGGTTGTGACAATTTATACTCAAATATTGGTATTAACGATTAATCGATAAATATATTAATAATCATTCATCCATCTCTTTTGAAGCACTTGTTTTTTACGAAATAAAAATGAAAGATCTAATTCGAAACCTCTATATCAACTGAAGATAATTAATTTTATTCAATATTGTAATTGAAGGTATCCTATTTTGTACAGAATTTTGGAAACAGATTTTTCATTAAATACAGTTGCGAGAAAATTATTAACATCACTAGTGAGAACTTATAATTTATTATATTTAAACATCCGTCTGTGATCCAGCGGTTAGCACCATAGACTGCCTCGCCGAGGTCGTGGAATCGAATCTTGGGCGGATATTTTTCAACGCGAAAAAAGTTTTCCATTTGTGTATATCAACTAGAGTGCTGAATAATATTCCTACCGAATTATAAGGTAATGGCTCAAAAATATAAATAAAATGGACGGATTTATTATAAATAAAATATATATATAGTCACCAGAAGTCTAACAACCGTTGGTTGAGGTTGGGAACACCCAAAGTTCCGTACTGGGCCCCGTTTCACTAAGTTCACGAACAATGTTCACTTTCGCCTTGGCGAAGATTCCAATTGGAAATGGTAACGGCTTTCATTGATAACGTCGCTATATTTGACGTTTCATTTTTATCCAAAAAATAATTCGATTGATTTTTGTTAATTTTAAGTTATATTTCAAGGTTTTCAAATTAAAACACCCATTGAAATGATTAAGTACAGTGTTTAAATGTGAATTATTGTGCGGAAGTTGTGTTTCGCCTAAGAAAAACAAGAAAATTGTGAAAATTTAAATTATTGAAAAATGTTTCAGTTTTATGTAAATTACGTAAAAAATAAAGATATTGATTTATATAAATTTAAGATATAATTGTATTTATCATGTTGATGTGTCATTTTGAACCAAAATTTCATTTTCAGGTGACAAAAAATGTGTTTTAAAATTTGACTTGCTGGGGCCATTTATATTTCACCTACACATATGGCCTAACGGTCGGTGTCGTTAAATAAAGAAAAACTATTTCACCTCATATTTAATTAATTACTTAGTTTTTCTAAGTGAAAATATTAGGAATGTGTTCTAACTATATCCATTCTTCGTTTGTATTACCAAAAGCAAAATAATATAGCATCAAAATAAAAATTTCTTCGAAAAAACCTGAAATATGAATTGATTTCCGCTGGTTGCATAAATGGAAATGATTTTCAATGTATGTTTTTGTTGTAGACTCGGTTCGCTGTTCACGGTGAACTTGTGAACATTCTTCGTGAGCTTAGGGAAACGGCTCTCTGGAATGTAGTGGGAATTTATTATTAAACATTTAAAAACCTTAAAATTTTAAAAGATAGAATGCAGTGTTGTTCTTTTACAAACCAGCAGTATACTGTGCATACTGTACTAATAACAAAACCCCCTTTAAAAACCAAACAGACCTTTTCTGCCCTAGTGAGAGGTGCTGAATGGGTCTAATGAACACTTTTATCCATTCCCACCCAAACTTTTTTTTGATTATTTAAAGGAATAACTATATATAAGTTAGTTAAGCTCAGGAATGTTGTAAGACAAGGAGAGCTAGGATGAATTACGTGGGATGGTGTATGGCTGTTCGCCACACACCTAATAGCAAATTTTCGTACATCTGGACAATTATCTTATTCAAATATTTTATATATGAATAAGGGCTATAATCCTAGAACGGGTTCTTCGCCCACAAACCAATAACCAATTATTGAATTTCCTATTATATCGTACACAATATACCATATCCTACATGTTCTGAATCTTACAACAAAGATATAATCTCAAATATGTGGGATTATAAAATAGCAAAAACGGCCCATGTTTAGTACGAAGTCAATATATTGGACTGGTCTATGGAGTCATCAGACCCCAAGCACAAGGAATATATAGACGGATGACAATAAAAAAGCTGTTTAATTAACCAAGCTTAGTAATAAAAACAATGATTTCGACAGTGCTAAAAGACAATAGCCTCAAATTTCTTCTTCTCTTATAGACTTCTTCCTTAGGTGCTATTATTTAGCTCGCCGCTGTATGTATTAATTTCAGAGCCAATAGAGTTTACTGGTTTACTTGTTTTAATCATTGAAAAACAGCTGACTTTACACCATTATAGTTCAAATGACTATATTCATGACAAATTAAATTAAATAATCATTTCTGTCCAATATAAAATGTTTAATACTAATAAATAAATAAAATATGCGAAAAAACGAGGTTTCCATGTCAAAGGTTACAAAAACAATGGCGAAAAAGAATAAATAAATTTTAAACTAATAATAATTATTCATAATCAAAAGTTGAAAGTCATGAAAGTGTAACAGTTTTTTTAAAAAAAAAAGAACTTATATTATATCATTTCGAATAATAATATTGGTTAAATTCAATTAATAGTTATTTATACCACAAGGTTGATAAGATAAGGCATTATTGAGTACGAGGGTTATTATAAGCCACGAGCATAGCGAGTGTCTTAAACAAGGACTGAGTATTTAAGAATGCTTATCGACAGTGTTTTATACGAAAGTTTATGCATTTTTAAATAAATTAACATAAAAATCTTAAAAGATTCCTGCCCCGGTTGCTTATAAAATATATCAAACATAATTTGAGAAAAAGACAGAACATAATTGTATTTGAATAAGTTCAAATAAACCAGTGTAACGGTTTCGCAATTTTCAAACTTTAATTTCATTGCATCGATCACTGAATTTAGAGAAATTTTATTGGTAATCGCTTTGGCTTTCTCCGGTACAAATTCTAATATTTGAGTAATAGTTTTCAATGATATTTATGTTTCTATTTCATAGCAAAATGTTAATTCAAAACAGAATTTTTAAATATAAAAAACCATAATTGTAATCTGAGAGTGTCGGATAATGTCCGCCAATATTTTACAGTAAAACCTCCAGTATCAAAGTAACTTTGATATAAATTGATGAATTTTGTTTACGAATGTCACACTTTAGTAATAAAAAACACTAGTGGTTTAAAGAAATCTTTGAGGCACTTGTACTATAAAAACGACTTTGACAGAGCAAATTTGAATGTCATAATATCAATTTTTAGCAACAAAAATGCAAAATTGAAATAATAAGTCTGCACCACCCAGACGGACGCCCGGGTCATTACCCGGGCCACATGTGTATGGGGCCCGGGTGGATTGCATGACATTGACTCGGACATAATAAAATAAACTTAATAAGCGTAAACCGCCTAAAGTCAATTTCATGCGAATTGCTCGGGCCCCGTATAAGTGTAGTGTATGGGTGGCGCAGCCTTAATATCATTTAAATATTACACCAAATTGTGGTATCATTTGCAATATTAAAGTTTAATAATTACATTAGGTGGAGTTGCATTGAACAATAGTTATTTGTCCAAGTACATAAGATATTATTAAACACTAGGGATTTTTAAAATCACGAACGTAGCGAGTATTTCTTGAGCCATAAAACATTTTTGACAGAAAAAATATTAGTAACGTATTATCAATTTGATGTAACTAATAAATTTCAATTCCTGTGCGGGATCTGAACCAGCGGTTTTTTTACTATTTGTTTTTCATTGTATTATTAGTCAATTAATTACACCTAGATCGGTTGTAAATGGGTTCAATCCGTCCGTTTTATTTCTATATTAGTGTTATTTGATTACTTTACAATTTGCTAGAAATATTTTTCGGCAATAATATTTATATTACACAAATGGTAACTTTTTCGCATCTGAAAACCCCAGCTAGGATTCACTCCCACAGCCGATAGAGCGGATTTGATGTAACTAAATATATGAATAAACTGCATTACTGTTAATATATTTTAAAAAACTGTAAAGTTTAATATTATTCTTTTAATAATTTACAGAAAACTATTTTATAATAAGCTCAAATAATGGTTTGGAATAAAGTAAAACAACTTTTTAAGAAAATAATATGAAATAATTCGATAAAATATTCTTTGATATAGAAATGAACTTCATATTTTACTAAATATTAAAATATTTTTGCATTTCAAAATATGTTAAACAAAAAAATGTTTATTTTCCTTCATGTACTCGTATTATTATGTTTACGGACATTGAACTTGTCTTTCGAACCCGAAACGCCACACATAAACGTTAATTCGGTCCAATTTTCCCAAATTACTTTTGGCCTGCACTTCAATTGCTCTCTGTAAATCTGAGCACAAGTAATAACCTTCGAAGAAAGCACTAATAAATGACAATAAATACCCGAGTAAATTGTATATTTGAATAAATCACTTGATAAACCAATTTTAATTCTAGTCTGTTACAAAATGGAAGCATTATTTACTTCCGTTGACGAATATTCCACATCCTCATGTATTGTTCTATTACACTTTTTTCACTCTCTCTCTTAATCTCTCTAGAGTTTTTCTAAGTATTGAGTTTTGCAACGTCCATTCTAATAATTCTAAATAGCCTGCAAATTGTGCCACGAGCACGTAAAGAAGGCAGGTTAAGAAGTCAGCTTTGTAAATGAGGAATAAAAGGGGGCCTGATTAGCATTTCTACACACGCACACACGAATTTGTTTAAACAACAAACTGGACATCCGAAATGGAATTTATTAATTCATTCACTAATTCAATTAAAAATGAATTCTCATATTTTTGCATATTGTCGCCGAATCAAAATGAGTCGCGCTGTTTAAGTGGATGAGAAGTAAGGCAGTGGTAGAGGAGGGGAACTGCTGTAGCTTGGACAGGAAAACCAATATAAGCGATCGTCACTCGTAGCGCACCAGTCAGTTTTCCTTGATCTTGATGCGTGTAAAGTAGAACTCTATGTGTTTATAGAGTTGACCACCGATCACAACAGCGATTGAATTTTGTGAGTGAGATTTTTAAATAGTGTAAAGTGTGATCCTCAGTTAAAAATTAGGTGAGATAATGAGTGAAATTAGTGAAATTGGATAAAGGATTAATAAAAGCTGAAAACAGTTAAAATTATCTTGATGATCAACGAGATCAGAGTGTACTTATCGTGTAATTTTTAAACATTTATAAAGATCGAATAAACCAGTGTTAAAAAGAGTAAAATAGAGTAAAGATCATATAAACTTAAGTGTACTACTAAAACTATTGTGTGATCAATAAAACTTGTGTGAAAAGATGTTAAAACTATAGTGAAATTTAATAAAATTATCAAATCAGTAAAATGATCATGTAGATGAGTAAAATGATCATGTAGATCAGTAAAATAATCGTGTAGATCAGTAGAATAATCGAGTAGATCAAAACGTGTTCGTGAAAATGTGTTACAAAATGATAAACCACTGGATTAAATGTGATTTGCATTGAAAGTTCGCACCCATAATCACCTTCGCTGATCGCATTTATTTCCATTTCAAACGATCGATCTTCAACGATCATTCGCAGCAATGACAAATCAGAATAGACTTCCTTAACTGAACTGAAAAACTAGTTTCCAGTTTAGCCATATTTAATTAATATTCCATTTTATTCCATTTATAATTGTGTGCACAATTTACAGGAAATTCTAATCGGAGAGGGAAAATGTCAAACGTAATTACGCCCGAGTTTTCCACAAATGGAAACACAAACACGATCCCAGCCACCAATCTCTTCTACCTGCTCTTAGCCCCTGCCCTCATACTATGGGCCATCTATTGGAAAGTGTCCAGACGTCATCTGGTCGAGCTGGCCTCCAAATTACCAGGACCGCCGACTTTGCCAATAATCGGCAATTTGCTCACGGTTTTGGGATCACCGCATAGTAAGTCCAAATTTGATAGCTATTTATTGGACCATTGTTAGATTTTAATATGGCCAGGGGAAGGTTCAATGAATTAAATTATTATTTAACATTGAAAAACTACGTACTCACACTCGAATAATAAGCTACATAGCTTCAAACATTCTGTTGGTTGTCAAGAAGATATCTATTTAATAATAATCACTAGATAATCATCACAAACTCTCCTAGAAGGCATCAACCTACGGGAACTGTGTGTGACACATGCAAACGACAATTTATCACACTTAACCAGCAATTATGTTCCAAATTTAGAATTGTTAGTCCAGTCCAGACTGAACTCAATTTCATTTAATCAAACCACGAGTATCTATGACAAATCTAGATGTTACTCTTCCTGTTTATACCATAAAAATTCTTCTAGTGGGATCACGTGCTACAGATTCTGTTGTATTTTAAAACATATTTTGACGTTTTATAAAAAAAACAAAAATTTAAATATTCTTCTATTAAATTTCGTTTTCAATTTTTTATATTGTTTTTTACATTTTAAATATTTTTCACGTAATTCTCATTTATTTTTAAGCTGATCATTTTATAATTTAAACGGTCCTTTTAAAGTAAAGTCATTCATTATTTTATTGCATTTCCTTATTAAAATTACACATTTAAAATTTAAATTATTGAACTTGAATTTATAATAACTATCAACCGCAAAAATCGAGTCAGTAACTCAACAATGCACTAAAGACATTATATAATTTAAATAGTTATTGTTCAATTATTCCAATTTTAAATTCATTTCTTAGAAACACATTTTATAAATTAACGTACTTTAATATTTCATTCTGAATATGGATTATATTGGTATTTAAAATATAATTATTGCCCACGTCATTAGATTCAACAATTAATCATTATTTAGAATTAATAAATTAGGTTTCAATCTAATTGGAGTATTATATCAAAATGATTAATTAAATATAATAAAGCATCGCTATGAAGAATCAAGTCAAACCCCAATTTTATCTTTTCTTCTTTACGGCCATTATTTTTAAATGTTTGTGACTGAAAATTTCATAGTTCAATTCAAAATTAATCTTAGCAACCAACTTGCTTCATTCACAGAATTGACAATTTGTACACATTTATTTACAACAAAATAATGTCTTAAAAGGTCATTTGATTTCCAAATTGATATTTTGTCCTTAAAATACAATTGAAAGAAGGTGTTGAAGATATGTCCTCAATAAAATAATGACAGTTATCAGATTTTTAGTGAAGCTTATTGAAATTTGAGTTTTAACAAAATTTAAATTTAAAAACTATTGATTTGTGCCATGTAAAAATATAAATCCAGTCAAAATTTTTCCGTTTCTTCTTCATGGCGATGCTTTAATATTTTTAGGAAATTTAAAAATTGAATTTTAAAAAACTCTAATTGAAACTAATTTTCTTTATTTCCCAGAAACATTTGAGCGGGTCACAAAAATGAGCAAAGACTACAAGCAGGGAGTAGTACGACTGTGGCTAGGACCAAAGTTGACAGTCTTCTTGTTTGATCCTCGGGATATTGAATTGATTCTCAGCAGCCAAATTTACATTGACAAATCAACAGAGTACAGCTTCTTCGAGCCTTGGCTAGGAAATGGACTTTTGATCAGTTCTGGTAAGAAATTTTGAAGAAATCTTTAAGACAAAAACTTTAACTAATAATCTCTTAACGCATCAGGTCACAAATGGAGATCTCATCGTCGAATCATTGCGCCCACCTTCCACTTAAACGTTCTCAAGTCTTTTATCGATCTATTTAATGAAAATTCTCGTCACGTTTGTCGCCGATTGAAAGATGAGGTGAGTTATTTTTCCATGTGTTTAAGAACCACTATCTAATACGTTTATACATTATTTTTGGCAGGTGGGCAAAACGTTCGATTGTCACGATTACATGAGCGAGGCCACAGTCGAGATTCTGTTAGGTAAGATCACTTGTACTTTCTTCTAATTACTTTCTTCGCAATTTAAATGCAGACGCATTGCGTTCAATGAAATTACATAAATTGCAAAGCGGTTTTATCAGTACCCGTCGCAGCATATTTTGCCGTTTGATTAGAAGAAGAAATCCGGTGACGGAGAAAGTCACTTCATTTATGGACCTTGCAAACACTTTCCAAGACGGCTTGCAATTAATTCTTTCGTAATGTATTAGATAATCGATTGATAATTGGGTCAATTATTAATTCAGATAATATTACTGATATTAGAAACTAGTTTATTTCTACTTCCTTTACTATTTAAAGTGATAAATATTTCCTCAAATAATTAATTATTAAACGGTTTTTATATTACAATTATTATTTCTTTACAATTCCATATGTGAAGTGCTTCGTGTTTTTCATTAATCTAAGTACGTTAAATTCAAGTTCACAAAAGGAAAAAAACAAAAATCTAATCATACTATATTTCACATATTTATCTATTTTCATATCAAACTTTATTTATTAACTTGATCTGTTCTAGTAGCGTTCAATTCGAATGCTTTTATAAGTATTACTCATTTTTTAGTAAAATTAAGTCAAATTTAAAAGAAAATTCATGAGAGAAACCGGTAATTAATTTGAAATTTTCCTTTTATTTAGTCGAATTTACTTCTGAGATGGTTTGACGGTTTTTTTACTGTACAAATATTATTCTTGCTTACTACTTTAATTTTCAATTTTCTGACTGTCAAAACCATATAAAAAATTCCAATTAAGGTTGCTTTGAATTTCTATTTCAAGATAAATTTTGAAGAAAAGAAGCCATGAATTAAAAATTTACTAATTCTTGTTTTCTATATGATAATGCCTTCATAAGTAATAATTTAAAATAAAAAGATCTATAAACATTTTGCTTATGTCCAAAATTTGAAAAGGACAATATATTTTCACTGGTACCTTGGTTATATTTGGTTTATTTTGAAAAATACCCTCACACTGTTCTCATTACTAACATTGAAAGTCTTCTCTAAAGTGTCCCGACCTATACTGCCCTAGTGTGCGGTGCTGAAAAGGTTTCTAGTAAATACTTTCATCCTTTCTCAATCTATCCTAAATGTCCTTAACCTTCGCATAAGAATCATTAAATTAATCTACTTTATCGATAACAACAAGTTAGTTAGGGCCAGAAATTGTGATAGACATGGAGAGCTAGGCGATAATTGAGGAGGAGCGTATGGTTGTCCACCATACACCTAAAGATACGTTATCGTACACCGTTACAATTAACTTATTTATATATGAATAAGGGTTAAGATCCCCCAGCGGGTTCTGCACCTACCAATACAAGATTTTTAACTAGTTTTAATAAATTAAATTTATTCCAGAAACCGCAATGGGAGTTTCTAAGAAAGAACAAGAGTCTGGCTATGAGTACGCGATGGCTGTGATGAAAATGTGCGATATTCTCCATTTGAGAATTCGAAATGTGTGGTTGCGACCGAACAGCATTTTTAAATTCTCCAGCCATTCCAAGGACCAGGAAAGATTATTGGGAATCATCCACGGACTGACCAAGAAAGTGATCAAGAGCAAGAAGGAGGCTTTCAAGAAGGGTACTCGAGGATCTTTGGCTCAGACCAGCATCAAAACCGAAAATATCAACACAAAATCCGTTAACAGCAACACTTCAGTTGAGGGTCTTTCATTCGGCCAGTCTTCTGGACTGAAGGACGATTTAGACGTTGATGACAGCAATGATATTGGCGAGAAGAAGAGGTCAGCATTCTTGGAATTGCTTTTGGAAAGCGCAGAAAATGGAGGACCGATCAATGAGGACGAAATCAGAGAACAAGTGAACACAATTATGTTTGAAGGGCACGACACCACTGCAGCTGCTAGTTCATTCTTCTTGTCTCTAATGGGACTTCATCAGGACATTCAAGACAAAGTCATCCAAGAGTTGGACGAAATTTTCGGAGACTCAGATCGACCTGCAACTTTCCAGGACACTTTAGAGATGAAATACTTGGAAAGGTGCCTGATGGAGACTCTCAGAATGTATCCACCAGTTCCAATCATCGCTAGGCACTTGAAGGAAGACCTCAAATTGGCCTCTGGAAACTACTCCATTCCAAAGGGTGCTACAGTCGTTGTGGCCACTTATAGGCTCCATCGCATGGAGAACTTGTATCCAAACCCTGACAAATTCGACCCCGACAACTTCCTTCCCGAACGCCAAGCCAACCGCCATTACTACGCCTTCGTGCCCTTCTCTGCTGGGCCCAGGAGTTGCGTCGGACGGAAGTACGCGATGCTTAAACTGAAAATCCTGCTCTCAACCATTCTCAGAAACTATCGAGTCCACGCCGATGTCGACGAAAAGGACTACAAACTTCAAGCGGACATTATTTTAAAACGTGAAGAGGGCTTCCCGGTGCGATGCGTCCCTAGGAAGAAGCTTACGGTCTAAATTCTATTTATAAGAGAACGCCTATTTGTGTTAGATCTTTTTTTTTATATATTTTATTTCCTAGAATTTGTAAAGTTTCACAGAGTTGATGGTACCAAATCTATTACTGCTTCTGATCAAATCAGTGTAAATGGGTCAGTCAATGGCAATAAAAGTGTTTGGAATATATTGTTTTTTTTTATTTAATTAATTTAAGCCTAATTTCTTACCTTTGTGCAACTCCTCTTCGAGACTCATTGCGAACTTCAAAAAATCAAGCTTTTAATGTTTTTTAGAACCAAAACTATTGTTCTTCTTACCGTAAACAGATAAAAAACACTTTAGCACTCACTTAACTCTTAAATATTGAACATTAGACACAATAAAATCGAAGCAAAAATCGTGAAAATTCCTGGCTGATGAAAAAATTGCTTGTTTTCGCAAAACCTACTGCGATTAATAATTTTAAATTACGGGTATTTTGATTTTAATAGGATTGTAATATTATTTTTCTTTTTTAAAACATAATAAAGATCTTTTTATTCTGAAAAGTGTACTTACCCAAAGTCACATTAAAGTAATCAGTGAAATCTTTCAATTAAAAGACTACTAAATTTCACTTTATTTGTCCGAAATCTTTTCCCTTGTCTCCTCACTTGGATCTGGTTCCTCTTCTGGAAACTGTATCCTAAATATTAAGTTCTTTCCAGCTACATTCATTTTATGTTCCGTTTCTAGACACGAAATCCATTCCCTAACTAATGAAACTTTGCCGGCATTGAAATCGATTTCTGGATTGCTGCGCTCCTTTGGCAGATCACCTTGCAGGGCTACTATACAGGTGCTGAAGATGTAACCATCTTCCTGGTTGTGAACCGTCGCTAAACTGAGCTCCTCTTTTGTTTGCGTTGGCTTCTCTTTTGAAAACAGTGCGTGAAATTTGATTTTATCAACATCTAAAGAAAAAAACAAAATATTAATTAGATTTGTTAATTTTTTAATAAAAAACAATTACCATCTGTTGATTGCTCTTCTGGTTCTTTCAGTGGCTCAAAAGGGGTTCCTTTGAGGACGAAATATTCAACTAAAAATTTATGATACCATGTGAAAAATGGACCTTCAACGGCAAAATTCCATTTGTCCGGCTTAAATGCGTTAAATGTTTCGATCTGAGTAGGCGTTATAGCAAAAGTAAACCTATTAAACTTTTGGAAATACTCTGTAGTCAAATCGACTCCTGCGATTCGTTTTATGGTCAGCATGGCCAACTGATTTAAATAGTAATCTTCTTCACTGTCATCTTTGATGTTTCTATAACTAGGATCGCTGGGGAATTTTTGTAAGAATTCTAAATCCAATGGGAAAGGAGAGGCGTTTTTGAACTTCGGCATCCAGTACATCATTCTCCAGTACTTCCTCAGAGGATAGCCTCGTTTTCCGAAGATATTCAACAACATTGTCTCCATTTCCGCATCTGGAATAACTGCATTATCCTCCATTTGTTCCAACAAATCGATGGCACACTGTTGCTGCTTGGGATAATGCTGAAATTCTGCTTGAAAGGCGTTTCTCGGAATATATTTTCCTTTGGGGAGAATATTTAAAACCTTTTTGTAAACTTCCAAATCCTTTTCCAGTTTCAAATTTTTAAGACTTTTTAAGGCTACATAAACGATATCAACGTGGTTTTGCCTTTTCTTTGAGCTAATGTCATCGTTGAGGTGATCTATCAGGTTCATAAAGTCCTTTCTACCTGTTAATTGGTCAAAGCCGTGAAATCTTTTCCGGATTTTCACCAAATCCGTTTTCTCCTCTTCGGTTTTTCGCTCATTTTCCTGGACTAAGCGGTTGGCAGTTGTAGATATCGGTTGATTTTGATTCAGGAACACTGTTAGTATTCGATAGGGTCTTAATAAACGTAACATTTTTCTTATTTTTAAAGATTTTTGTCCAAAACCGAGAAAAATTAACCAAAACAAAATATTTTGGTTTAAATTTGACTAGTTTATGTTAGTATCCAAAACGAGTCAAATCCAAATTATGCCTAATTTTCTGTCCGCTGGTGTACTCAAACGTCAAAGTAAAAGTCTGACATTTCAAACCCCTCACTTTGCCCGCAGTGTTAATCGTGTTGTTTACGTTTTTGATTAGTCGCGAAAAATTAAATTTTGTTAAATAATCAAGATGGGAAAGGGTTTCAACAATTACATGTGTAAAAAGTTCTTCCATCCCGCTTCGAGGGACAACTTGAAGCGGGTGTGGATGGCGGAACAGCAAGCTGACGCCTATAAAAAGAAGCAGGAGGAATTGCGAGCCCAGTATGAAAAGGAGCAGAATCTGCACGAAAACAAGGCGATGCTTAGTAAGGAGAGCAAGGACAAGCTGAGTGTCAACTTCATGTACGAGCCCCCACCCGGTGTGAGAAAGGAGAACCTCCCAGGCAGTGGAGAAACCAGCGATTTGTTGGGAGAGGAAAAGGTCGAATACAAATTCGAATGGCAACGGAAGTACAACGCTCCCCGTGAGAGTTACTGCAAAGGAGACACTGAAATCAGGGACCAGCCCTTTGGTATCCAAGTGAGAAACGTCAGGTGTATCAAGTGCCACAAATGGGGACATATAAACACGGACAAGGAATGCACCTTGTACAGCATGTCGATGAGCGAGGCGAAATCGTATTTGCAGAGTCAGTCTGGACAATCAGAGGCGGAAAAGTCAGCAGCAGATGCCCTAGACAAGAGACAACGTTTGGAGCAGAGGATGGCCACGGACGACAACCTCGTAATGAGAGAGACAGCGTTTTCCAAAAAGTCCTATTCCAGAAAACACGATTTAATTTTGGAAACTCCCAGAAGTTCATCTTCCTCTTCAAAGTCCTCTTTGACCGAAACAGAATTCATCAAAATGCTGAGTAAGGACCAGAAAAAGGAGCTCCTGAAGAAACTCAAAAAGATAGAAAAGAACAAAAAACGCAAATAAACTCAGAATTTTGGACATTGTCAACTTTAATTTTAAACTAGAATTATAAAAACATTATTATTATCTTGTATGATATTCATAAATAAAAAAAATTAACAAAATCTTAAGTATTTTACTTTTTTAAAACAAATTTCAGAAAGTATCATACTTAAACCAAAAAAGAAATATTAGGTTACTTATACCAATGTCAACCAAATTCTATTAATAAAAGCGACAAACAACAACAAATTGTCGAATGGTTGTTGTTGTTTAAGAAATAAATAAATATTAAACCTAAAAATCGGGAAACAAATCACAAATTCGTAGTTAAATTATAATTAATAGTAATATATAGTAAATAACAATGGAAGTGGATGAAGGTGAGTACTAAAAACTTTAAAAAATGCTTTAAATTTCGAATGAAATCAAAAATGCATAATTTGAAGGTTATATTTTATTTCCCCACTCGATTTTCTACTAATTTATTGCAGCTGGAGTGGATCCAGTGGCTGAATCGACAACTACTGAGCCTATGCGTGAGGGTTCTGTTGAGTCTACACACTCAAACCGGTCTATAACGTCAGAAAATGGGCCCAAATCGCCAATGGACGATTCAGCTAAATCGCCGGAAAATCGAAGCCGTTCACCCAGTCCAAGCCTAAATCCGTCTTCACCCGGTAAAGATGAAAACGGTGAACCGAAATTGGATGAATCAACAGATCGAAATGACGATTCGGGGAGAAAAAGTAGAAGTCGTTCCCCAAAGAACAAGAATCGAGATAAAGCGTCCAGATCGCGTTCTCGGTCAAGGTCGGGTTCGGCGAGGAGTCGTAGTAGGTCGGGTAGTGCGGGAAATGCCTCAAATCGATCAAGAAGTGGTTCCAGGTCGTCGAGGAGTAGAAGCAGGTCTGGTTCAAGGTCTGTGAGTCGGTCCCGGTCCAGAAGTTACTCTAGGAGTCGGTCTCGAAGCCGCAGCGGGTCCAGGTCGAGAAGTGGAACTCCTATGTCAAAACGGTCAGGTTCCAGGAGTGTGTCTAGGTCAAGATCAAGGTCCAGGAGCGGATCTTCAAGAAGCCGGAGTGGAAGTCGTAGCGTCAGTAGAAGCAGAAGCCGCAGCCGGAGTCGAAGCGGCAGTAGAAGTCGCAGTGGAAGCAAAAGTGTGTCCAGAAGTCGATCCAGGTCAGTTTTTTAATCAATTTAAATTAAAATATTTTTTTCCTAAGTTATTTGTCAAATGAGCCGAAATTTTGACTTTCAAACAAATTTATTCGAAAGTTTATGGCGTTTTTTCGCCCTAGTGAAATAAAAATTCAAAATTTTCACTCGGAAAAAGTGAAACATTATGAAACCCAAATGGATAACGAAAAGCTTATGTTTCGATACGAAAGTTCCTTAAAAAAAGGTCCGAATGTTTAATAATGCTTATCGACCGCGTTTTATACAAAAGTTTATGCATAAAGTTCCTCGAATTTCTATAAAATTATATTTTGATCTCTTCCACACGCTATAAACAAATAAAAAAATAATCAATCGTAATGTGGGAATACAACAGAACATAATTGTATTTGAATAAATTCAAATAAACCAGTGGAACGATTTTGAAATTTTATTAAACTTTAATTTCATTGCACGGATCACTGAATTTAGAGAAACTTTATTGATAATCGCTTTGGATTCGCCCTTTCGTTTCAATGTTCGTCTATATTTAACAGTAAAACCTTCAGTATCAAAGTAATTTTTCATATAAATTGATGAATTTTATTGACGGGGGTCATACTTTAATAATAAAAAAGAGTACTTGTGTTATAAAAATGACTTCGAGTGTCATAACATCAATTTTAAGCAACAAAAATGCATAAAAATACAAAACACCAATTTTAATTCATAAATTTTCTACACATTTTTTGTTATAACTATAATAATTTAGAATTAAAAAATGGATTTTGTTGTTATTTAGTCCGGGAAAGGGCAAAAAGTGTCACTTTATCGTACAATGAGTAGGAATTTTACCTAATACGGCTTCACGAGACTATATTCAAATAATTAATCGCTTTATATCATTCTTTTTCTTATACAATTTTTAAAAAATATTTCATAGTAAAATATCTATGTTGTTTATAATACTTATTGAAATATATTTGAATTATTAAAACAAACCTGAATTGTTGAAACGTCTTTATTAACAAATTAACCAAAAGTTCGACTGGCAGGATCGCCATGTAGTGTTATCATTAGTTATACCCACTTGGTTATTCAAAAGTTTAACGGTGGTCAGCTTAATCCCCTTCTTCAGAACGTTCATAGTTTTCTTTTTTATTAATCCTTTTTTATACAAAATATGTAATAGATCGCGATCTGGATCCCCATCAAAGCCGGCAAAAAGGGCAATTCTGTCTGATTCCGAAGACGAAGGGACAAAAACGACGCCGAAAAAGGTGCCACAGAAGATCACAGACACGGACAACGAGGATGGGGAGAACGACGAACCTGCTCCAGGAGCTGAGAATGTTGAAAAGAAGGAGGACGGGAATGGAGTTGCAGAGAGTTCGGACGAGGAAATAATCCGAGATGACGATGATAAAGTTGGGCAGGAGTTTACGTCTGATTTTGAGGCGATGTTGGCGAAGAAAAGGGAGGAAAAGTCGCATCGAAGGAAGCGCAGGGACATTGACATCATCAACGACAATGACGATTTGATTGATCAACTAATCACAAACATGAAACAGGCAGCGGAAGAGGACAGAGAACTGAATAAGGATAACAGACCGGCAACGAAAAAGATTGCGATGCTGAAAATGGTCATGTCACAATTGATTAAGAAGGACCTCCAGCTCGCTTTCCTCGAGCACAATATTCTGGAAGTGCTCACAGATTGGCTCGCCCCAATGCCAAACAAAAGTCTGCCTTGTCTGCAAATCAGAGAAAGCATCCTTAAACTACTGGCAGATGTAATGATATGAAAATTGGTTTTCGGCTTGGTTTTTTAACGTTTCTCTCTTGTTTTCAGTTTCCAACAATAGATAAATCCTATTTAAAATCATCGAGAATTGGAAAGGCAGTCATGTATCTATATAGGCATCCCAGGGAGACCAAAGTCAACAGGGACAGAGCAGGAAGGTTGATTTCAGAATGGGCCCGGCCCATCTTCAATTTAAGTGCAGATTTCAAAGGTAGGTTTTTTATTCTTTAATTTAGTTGTTTAATCTATATTTGGTTTTCAAGTTATCGGTTATATTGAAGATGTGAAAGCTATAAGGTAGTTAACATGTTATCTAACGCTTTAGTTTAAATTATCATTTTAAACTTATTCTTTCATTCCAAAGTATAGTTTTTAAATTAAAGTAGGGGAAGTATGAACAAAATGGCATTGTGTTTTGGTTTTAGATCATAATTCTTTATGGATATCACACAACAACGTCATATTATACAGTTAATATGTTTAGTTATCTATTTATTAAATTTATTTTCTAATTTTTGCAAAAAATGAGCCGGAGAAAATTAAACGACTTTAAAGGAAGTCGGCGATAATCCGTTTTCTAAAACGGTATGGTCAAAATGACATATCGGTAGATTCGATGTAGTTATTGGCATAATTTCGCAAATAAAACACTATGTTCAAGAAGCGTGAACCCAATGCCAACAATTTACCAACGTTCTCCGGGTCTAGATCTTGAAAAAGGATTGTTAGAATATAAATTTGAACATATTTTTTCTTCATTATAAAGAGACAATTATTAGGAATATTTGTGCTTCGATATCTTCTTGCTCAAGGACTTTTAAAATATAGATTTCTGAATATTCCCCAAAAATTGGATAAATTATTATCAAAGCAATAAAAACAAATAAATAAACAAAATAGTCAATTTTTAAAAATCAAACTGATCCGAAATTGGTAGTTCGGGAGCAGAACCTGCTCGTTGAGGCCGAATAACGTAGTTGGTTAAGCACCGCGTCACAAAATTGGAATCGTGTGTTCATCTCAGAAGTGATTTTTTATTCCCAAAATTCATTTGCCATTATCAAGTAATAATAACAATTTGTGATAACTGTCGAATAACTAACATGTCAATACTATTTGTTCGAATTCAGACAGGTTTTCAAAGCTTGTATGAAATGCATAGAATCGAACCGGATCTTTCCAATACTAGTAATTTGCTGCTGTTCAATGAAAGGATACATATGAAAGTGGGGAAAGGGGTGATTTTCTTCATAGTATGTGTATCATGTTTCGGTGGTAGAAGAAGAACAGAATATAGTATGTACGGCTAATTTAAATAAATACCACTTTGAGATAAAGCGACAGGTATACCATTTTGTCCATATGTCGTTTTGAATGAAAAAAATATTAAAAAATATATAAATATGACTCATGTCTAGAAAATATTATTTGGAGACAAAAATCATTCCTTAAGGGATAAAATAAGTACCATCATAATATGTAAATTAGCGAAAAACTGAATGAAAATTATAACTCGTTATTAACTACTGAGAGCCCTGACACTTAGACGCATGAAATTAATGCGTTCAAATTTTGGCAGGTTAACGAAAGCCATTTAGGTTACACTCGGTTCTTCTTTAAAACACTCGCTACGCTCGTGACTTTAAAAATCACTTGTATTTAATAATGCCTTATCGACCTAGTTTAATAAATAACTGTTAATTTTGTAGTTATCTGCAATATTAAAACTATGAAAAACATTTTAAAAAATGTTCTAAATTATTTTGTTGTGGTTTTTTTAGTAATTGCACAAAATGGAGTACGCAAACTTGTAGATAATTTGCAACTCTCATTCCATTCCAACA
Organism: Clogmia albipunctata; assembly: GCA_001014945.1. Classification (NCBI taxonomy): domain Eukaryota; kingdom Metazoa; phylum Arthropoda; class Insecta; order Diptera; family Psychodidae; genus Clogmia; species Clogmia albipunctata. Next base: position 30,369 of record JXOV01002869.1, read on the forward strand.
GCTTTTTACTCGGTCGTCAAAGTATTTCATTACCTACCCATGGTAAACTACTATTAGTTAACACTTTCTTATAAATTACAATTTAAAAACAGAGCATTTTTATCCTTAATTTTTGGTTACTCAATATGTATGATTTTTAAGCTAGCGATAATAGTTATACATACATGTTATCTAACACTTTAGTATAAATTATCATTTTAGAAGTTTAGTTTTATATTCAAAAGTTTACTATATTCGTATATATTATGATAAAAAAAAAGAAATAGAAGCTGATTGCCATATTATGAAATTTGTTATCTCTAAATGCGTAAATTAATCAAATAACTGTTATCAACAATTCTCTGGAAATAAAATGTATTCTTTTCGAAGGTCGCCAAAAATTAGAGCATTAATTCTTTATGACAAAAATGTGACTAAATCTTTTCATATATGAGTCACTCTTCATTTATGGGTTTCTTTTTAATCAATAAAAAAAAAACAGGACGAGGTTGAATTCTTATTACTCATGTTTACCTAAAAAAGTTTTAAATGAAAGAAATAAATGAATGTAATATTCTCAATAATAAGATGACGAAATGTCTGGATTTTTCCTACAATTTAGAACATAAGGTGTATTTTTCAGCTTTTCAATTATAATTTTTCTATTTAATCTGCACCATATATTTTCATTCATAGAATATTTATCTTACATTTTCTATTTGGTTTTAAATTAATACTAATTATCAAAAGAAATTTTTAATTTAATTATCAGAACAAAAGTTACTTCATCTATTAGAACTTTGACTCTAATTTAATTATGTTCTTTTAAATTTATGCGTTTTTGTACCATTCAATTGATATTATGGCAATTTTTCTATCAAAGAATTTTTTATAGCACAAGTGCTTTAAAGAATTCAATAAAGAAAAACTGCCACTTCATAATGTACTATTAAACGTGCGCCACCTAGAAGCACAGCAAGCTAAATTCATACAAAAAAGGCAGTTTGCTTTGTTTTCAACTTTGTTTTAAACTGCGTCACCTTTAAATCTATTGTGTCTGGAAATTACCAAATTGACACGTTCGCCATCTAGTGGAATATTTATGAACTTAGTGAATAAAATTTAAAATGGAAATTTTTTCTTTAAAATACTGTGCATATAGAATCCGGAAGATGTGTCATCAATAAAATAATGGCAGTTATCAGATTTTATAGTGAACCTTCTTAAAATATAAGTTTTACCAAAATTTATTTGAAATCCATTTATTTGCATTAGTATTGGTGTCGTGTACAAATATAATTTTAATATTATCATTCCTTTACGTTGTTTTTCGACGCGGTTTAGCACTATTTTGTTCTTTTTTTCTTTATAATTTAAGTGTGACCACCTCCGTGTAAGAAATCCAACAATTTTATATGAACGTCAGTTTCGTTGTGATTGGTTTAACAGTATTTGTGGATCATTTCACAGCATTATGGATTGTTTCAATTTAAATATAGCGTATTAATAAAACGAGTAATGTGATATTTCTTATATGCAAGTAAGAGAAACAAGGTATAGCTTTCTCCGTCTTCCCGTAGAATTCGAAAAAGAAAAAAAACAATGTGATGGCGACAACTAAATTTTGAATTTACGAATGTTGTTTTTTTAGTTTTTGTGTTAATTTAATTACAAATGAATTAAATTTTGTATAAAACACGGTCGATAAGCATTAATAAACATACACACATTAAATATTTCCATAAAAATTGATTATTAAATATGTTTTTTTTTTAATTGACAACAGCTATGACCCGTGAAGAGCGACAGCAGCGTGATTTGGCGCATTCGGTGACCAAAAAGCGAAAAACCAGTCCAGAGCCGGGATCATCGACGCAAGCGAAGCCGAACTTCAATTCGATGGCGAAAGAGGAGAAGGCATTGCGGCCAGGAGACAAAGGCTGGGTTGGGCGTGCTCGAGTGCCGATGCCGTCTGTGAAAGATTACGTAGTCAGGCCTCAGTCAACAAATGATACCGACTTGAGCAGGGTGAGTCAAAGAAACGGAAGCGGAAAAGTAGAACACAGGAATTTAATTGCAATTTTGATTCGATTTCTAGATAACGAAAAAGAAGCCCAACCGGTACGAGAAGCACCTGAAAAAGTTTATCGACGCAAAGAGACAGAAATCGTCGAGGAGAGCTGTGGAGATTTCGATAGAGGGCAGAAAGATGGCGTTGTAAGGCTGAACAAAAGAGAAATGAAACGACGCTCATTAGAATGATTGATTTATTTAAGTTACAATATTGATATTTCAATAAAACACATTTGCATCTTAAAATATATCTATAAGAGAACAATTTGTATTATTTAAAAATATTATTTTAATATTGAAAACGAGTGAAAAATTGGTAAGAAAATATTTGATCGTGTCTTTCTTCTATACATTTACTTTAGTCACATCCAGTTATCATGGCCGCCTCAGTCTTTGAGATTTTTGTAGTTTACTTTTTGTCGTTGAATCGCAGCAGTCGGGTGAGCATAGTTGTCACGCAGGGAATTTGTTTTTGTTGGTGCATCATGTCACAGTCGGGAGTGTTGGACTCGAAGTCCAGAGCGACGCGCTGACTAACAAACGTTAATAGTGTTAGAATGTCGTAGTTCTTGCCGTTCTTGTCCAGCTCGTGGCACAAGCTCTGCATAAACCAGGAACCTTTGGTGGTGTTCCGCCACGAGTAGAAACCCGGAACCGTGGAGTAGGCGATGAGGAAATCGGCATGAGTAGGAATTTTGTAGCTCATTTCATTGCCGCCGCTGTCTGTTTCGGTTCGATTGATCAAAGTGACGCCGCCATCCAGTTGATCTCCCTGACAGGCTTGGATGAAGAAGAGCTTTGGTTTTCCAGCCAAAGTGGGGCACCTGTTGGCTGTGAAAGGACTCCAGATGTTGTCCAGCTTATACTGAATGTCCTTGGCATAAATGTAACCCAACTCCCCGTGAGATAGAATGGCAATCAAGATACAATCATTGTTGGAATGATCTTCCGCAGCGCACTCTTCAATTTTGCTGTGAATCTCCTTCAGTTTGTAGTCCTTAAACACACTGACTTGAAAATGCAATCGCAGTAACGACTCCTTCAGGTTATCACAGTCCACATTGGTTCCGGCACGAGCCTTTAAAGTAGGATTATCAAAGACTTCGTGGTTAAAAATCAAAGCGTGGCCCCGATTCTGGTGCCTCATATTGTACTCGGAAGAGTATCTGTCCACGGGCATTTTGGCCGTGATTTTCCGGGGAGCATGATTCCTAGAAGGACGGATAAACAAAGGAAATCGATTTAGTTTGGCATTGACGGGAATTTCCCAATTTTAACTCACCCCGAAACTCCCCAAGCATCACCAGAATCACTATCGTTGTTGTTGCCACTCATGGTCACGTGTAAGGCTCACTAGCTTCTCGTCTAAAGGTAATGTGCCCAGAAAAAATGCTTCACTATTCACAAACAATTCTAATCAAAACAAATACTGGTTTTTGTTTTTCAAATACAACAACATAGTTTTTCAATTTCAAATTTGCTGCTCAACGGATTTTTATAAATTTTTGAAATTTATTCGTTAAACCGACTCTTAGTCGGTTTTTATTAAATATATAAGCAATACTACACTAAGAAATTATTAACTTTTATTAAAAGATGAATATATCATTTTTAATAGATTATCAATGCTGTGAAATTACTTTTTTATATTTATCAAAAATTAAGCCTATACTTGAGGCCATTTAGCTAAAACTAACCTTGATTTAATTTTAATTCCTTAAATCATTTAGAAAGGTTATTATATTTATTTCCAAAGCATACAAGTATATTTTATAATTAGGCATTTAGTACTTAATGTACAATAACAGCAAAATTTATAACAATTGATTTTAAATTTAACTATATTTAATCAATGCTATATTTTTATATCCCCAGTAGGACGACCCATGATCCTACAATCCCAAACCTATGCTTAAACCCATCATAGAACCTACCAATTGAAATCCGTACTAACAGAGCGACTCTTATAGCACCCTACCAAACCGGAATGTTTCCACCATCACATTGGGGAATTTACGGAAGATTATAACCAATAAAGCGTATCCATTATTTTTATTATACTATACTATTTTGAAAAAGGGGGTTTCTTCCCCCCAAATTTTAAAAATTCCTCATTGTGAGTGGACAAATTAGGGAGAGAGGACAAGGTAGGGAGGTTGATAATCGACGTCGTAAGACCAACAATCGAGTATAGAGAAGCTTCTTGTATGTTTGTGAGCAATAGATTCCGAGTCTAACATAACAGCACATGGTCTTAAGTCCACAAGTCCTTAATTAAAGAGAGAAAAACAAGTTTAATTATAATAAAAAAAAATTTATTAAAATACTTTCAGTAAAATACCACATAAATTTATTTTCAATCTTAAACTAATAATATTCACTGGGAATCAATTTGAATATCTCTTTTAGAGATTTTATCACATCTCAAAATTTCGTATTATCATCTTTTGATATGTACCCGTAGAAATACTGGCTATATTCATTTGTGTTGTTCATATTAGTCTTAAAAATACAATTATATAGTTTCGTTCTTATAGTATAGTTATATATCTATTTAAACAACAAATAAGGAAATGGACCATAATTAAACACGAGTGCTTAATTATGTGATTTCTAACAAGTTTTTTTTACAAAATTTTACACAATTCGGATTTTTATTGACCTTTATTTTGCGAAATATGAAATAAAGAATGAGAAGACAAGCCAACTCAGTACTAAATAATGGTCCAAACTCCTAAACCAAAGACGATCAATCATTCATATATACCCGTAATAACCCCGAATTTTTACAACAACAAAAATTACTTTTGATCATGAATGATCATGGGAAAAATCAATTTGATTAATAAAACATGGCCTACTTTATTGAAGTGGCAAGAAAAATGGCAAAATATATTTTCCTTCTAAGCTACTAAGATCTAAAATAATGATTTTTAGTAGATGGATTTTGGGAGAGTAATAATTTTGTGTTAGGTGCTATTAACTGACTACTAATACACTGAAAATAAATAGTCATGGAAAGTCTAACACCCGTTGGTTGAGGTTGAGACTACGCCTAGTTCCATACCGGAATGTTGTGGGAAATATTTATTTTAATAATTTTGTGTATTTACACGATTTGCGATTTTCTGCATAACTAAACACTGTACGTTTATGAGGTAGTTTACAGAGGAAGCTAAAATGTAACATTTTTCAATAGAATTGTATAAATTTCTTAAAAAGTAAGAGTATTTTTATATAAAACTGTTCAATAATTTTTGTAAGAATTTTGAAATTGGAACGTATAAAATTAAAATCCAAGAGGATCGACAAATGGTTTGTTTGGATCGGGATAATCGGCTTTAAGATGAATTTTACGATTCAATAATTGTGACAGATCAAGGATCTCCTTTTCCAAGTCCGGTGTTATATCGTAGACATGGTCTCCCAATTCAATCCGAGATAGAAGAGGAAGTTCCCGGATGGCTTCCAAAATGCATTTGTTGGATATGGGACAGTAATCAATGGATAGTTTTTCCAGCTTTTTCAAATTAAAAATCGTAGAGATTTTGCATGTAAATGGAGTTATGTGAAGAGTTTTAAGATTGGTCATACCACCGATTGCTGTTAGGGACATGAATTGGAACAAAGTGAGGTGTTCAACGGAATTTGTCTCGGCCAAAGCTTGCAGAAATAGGTTGTGATTGAAACAAACTATAGAACTCCTATTGAAGTCAATGTGAAGAGTTTTTAGGTTTGGTAGTCTGGCCAATTCAAGACCTTCTTGATTTAAATCGTAGATTCCTACCAATTCTAATGACTCAAGGTTTTTCAACGATTGGCCAACTAAACTGAGCAAATGCCTGTTCCCATGTAGTGCTAGTCTTTTAAGGTTGGGGTTGTTCTTAAGTAAAATTGTAAACCCCTTTTCCGGGAGATGAATTCCCCCATAAAAGAGGCATGTTTCCATGTTGTTTAAATGCCTCTGGAAGGGACCTTTTAATAAGTTGCACTCTTTTATTCGCAGGTATTTCAAACTGTTTATGTTTCTTTGTAGAAGCCAGATTAGCTGTTTATCAGTAATGCACACTTTTTCGAGACTTAATTCGGTGATTGATTCAAATAGTAAGGGCAAGTCTTCCAAATTTGTCTCGAAAGGAGTTCCTCCATACAAGTTGATTCTTTTAACATTTTTGCAATGAGAAAGAGCTAATTGAAGCTCTGGAGATCGAACTAAGTCTAGGTTCTTTATCCTTACTCGGAGAATTGTTATAAGATGACCCGCTTCAGCAAATATCTCCTCAAAATTGGAGTAGGAAAACAAGGGTTCCCATTCATATTCCATGAATTGGTCCATATTGGAAGGAAATAGATTAGTGACTACCACTCTTAATTGTTCCGGAAATGCCAAGTCTACAGACAAGAGGCTTTTCAAATCCAGGTACTGGAATATCTCCAATAAGCAATACTCTGGTAAATCGGTGAGCTCCATTCTTAGTTTGTGAATTTTGCTAAAAATAAACCGATTCAGTATAGAGTATAGATGGAAAATAAAAGACAAACCAAGTGATGGATCAGGCTGATATCTGTAGATAAGTGATAAGGTCCAGATTGTACAATTTAACGGAAAATGGGCAATTATTTGCCCGGTCAAACTTCTTTTGTTTACAAATACTTTATAAATTCAAATTTGACCGTTGATTTTAGCGGATTTTTATTGATAATTTTTTGGCGCCGAAATTTGCCTTATAACTAACTATAGTTTATGCATTTTTGTTGCTTAAAATTGTTATTATGACACTCAAATTTATTCAGTCAAAGTCGTTATTATAGCACAAGTGCTTTAAAGAATTCTTTAAAGCATATATCTTATTGACCTAGTTGTATAAATAACTATTCTTTCACAATTACCCCATTTGTTAATTTATTTTTGGAGGTACCCGTGAATAACATAGGGAACTCACGTCCAAGGTATCTTCTCTAAAAGGGCTGTCTAGATCCTTTACGGATTTCAAATCCAAGATTTTCCAAGAAAAATCTGGACAAAGGATGTAAGTCAACAACAGAAAATAAAAGGTTTTTTATTGTAATCAACGTCACTTAACTATAAGGTTCAAGTAATCTGTAGTGAAACGCAATCGACCATTATTGGCAAATTTGTCGAAATTTACTAAATATATATCTGAATAAAAGAAAGTTAAAAGAAAATAAAAATTAAAATCTATTGGATAATTGAAATTAACTTTACCTTCAATATTGAACTTATGGCCTTTTCTTAAAATATTTTGGGTGACTACTACTGATGTTATAAAGTTACGCATTACGGAACTCAAATCGATGCCGAAAAGCTAACCTTTCAATACAGAATTGCGAAAAATACATTTGATCCGCTTATCAAATAAACACGATCAACAGCAGCAACCACAACCAACAAGTAGCGGATGCACTACCTTCATAAACTATAAAAGTAATTCAATATAAATTCAAAATTTAAAAACCATGTTTGGAAATGATTGCCCCTGCTGTATATACTTACGGGAAAGAATTTTCACCGGAATACGTTACCTTTTTCAGTCGCCGATTTTCTCATATCCCGATGAAAGAGAAATCTCAATTGGTTTCTGAAAAAGGGTTTAATCAATTCAGTCAAAAGTTCTATGTGTGTGTTCGTGTAAATTAAACTCGCGACGGCCAGTTGGATGTTAATTTATTTACGGCTGAGAATAGACTGAAGAATAACAATTAAATAAGCGCACATTGCGCTTTGCAAAAATGAAAGGTGCTTATTCGGCGCATTCCCAGTCGAGGGGAAAAAGAGAAACAACGGGGAACAAATAAGCTGGAAAAGAACTGTCTTTGGATCTGCGCCCGTCACAATATAAATCTTTATACTAAATAAATGAATTTTAATTAAAAAGAAAAGGATGGTGAATATTGTGGTAATAAGGGGACGTTATCGAGATTGTGAAAAGTAAAAAAAATTTTGTATACAGTATAAATGCCGTTTATTATAATTAAAAATATCTAAACACAAAAATAAAAGTTAGGGTTTAATATTTGGCCACTAACGGTAAAGTTTTTTGTAGGAATTGCACAAAACGTAGTACGTAAACTTGTTGATAATGGTCCTTTTCCAGTCTTGTTCCATTATCAAATATTATATTATGATGACATCTTTCTTGTTTTAAAGTAACTTTATTCACATCTACTTATTATGGCCGTCTCAGTCTCTTTGATTTTGAGATTTTTTTCGATTATACTTTTTGTCATGGAATTGCAGCAGTCGGGTGAGCATACTTGTCACACAGGGAATTTGTTTTTGCCCGTGCTTGATGTCGTTAGAAGGAGTGTTGGACTCGAAATTGAAAGCGACTCGTTGACAGACGAACGTTAACAGTGTTAGAATGTTGTAGTCCCTGCCGTCCTTGTCCAGCTCGTCGCACAAGCTCTGTATGAACCAGGACCCGTTGGTGGGGTTTCGCCACGAGTAGAAACCCGGAACCGTGGAGTAAGCGATGAGAAAATCGGGATGGGTAAGAATTTTGTAGCTCAATTCATTACCGCCGCTGTCGGTTTCGATTTGTTTGATCAAAGTGACACCGCCATCCAGTTGATCTCCCTGACAGGCCTGGATGAAGAAAAGCTTTGGTTTTCCGGCCAAAGTGGGGCACCTGTTGGCTGTGAATGGCCTCAAGACGTTGTCCAGCTTATACTGAACGTCCTTGGCGGAAATATACCCAAAATCACCGTGCGATAAAATGGCAATCAAGATACAATCATTGTTGGAATGATCTTTACCAGCAAACTCTTTAATTTTGCTGTTAATCTCTTTCAGCTTATAGTCTTTAAAGACACTGACTTGAAAATGCAGTCGCTTCAGAGACTTCTTTAGTTTATCACAGTCCACATTGGTTCCGGCGCGATTCGGGTACAAAAAATGATCATCGAAGAACTCGTGGTTGAAGATCAAAGCATGACCCCGGTTCTGGTGATTCATATCGTACTCCCAAGAGAACCTGTCCGGGATTTTCCGTGACACATGATTTCTAAAAAGACAAAGGAAACGAGTTAATTTCGCAATGACTGGATTTCGCCAACTTTAACTCACTCCGATAAACCCCAAGCACCACGAAAATCACTATCGTTGTTGTTTCCACTCATGATCACTGCCTCCTAAGACTGATCACTAGATTAGGCTGCAGGAGATTCTTTTCTTACCTCCTGCTGAGCCTAAGAAATTGCATCAGAATTCTAATCCAAAGACAGGAGGTTTGTTTTAAATACAACAAGAAACAAGTCTAAAATGCACATAAATTCCCCTTCCGAAGGAGAAATTGTTTTGTTTCACTCTGCGTTGCATTGTTGGTAGACAATAGACATACATTCATATTTGTATTTATATTAGAAAAATATAATTTTTAAATAAAACTTCTATTTAAATTATTAAGAATGAATAAAATATTAAAATGGGAAAATTCATTTACCTTTTTCTTACTTGTATTCAATGCATTTTGTTGTGATTAAGTTCATTTCTATTATTTTTCTTAATATAAGAGCTTATAAATTTAAATTTATTTATATATTTTTATTACTATTGAAATTAACCCATTCTTTTAATTATTTAATAAAATAAATAAAAATATTTTTTGCAATTCTGTATGTGAAGTGCCACATTTTTTCATCAATCTCCTCAGTACGTGAAATTCTAGTTCACAAAAGGAGTGAAGAAAAGTACTTTTTTCACTCAAAGCAGTGAAGAAAAGTACTTTTTTCACTGTTTTGAAAGACAAAAGACTAATCATATTTCACATATTTATCGATATATTTATTGTACCAAAGTTTATTTATTAACTCAATGTGTTCTAATAGCTTCCGCCAACTTTATTTTAAGGAAAATTGGTTGTTTAATCCGAAAAACTGGACCTGAAATGAGTTAAAATGGGTTAAATATGAATTTGCTTGTTTCACCTAATTTTTTAGTATATTTACACATTTGAGTCCAATTTTGAAGAATCGTTAATTAATCCATCTTATTTTGGAATAGAAGTGGGTAATTACATTGAATTTCTCCATAGATTTTTTCACAGAACAAATATTATCCTGGTTTCTTGAATCAATTCTTATTGTCAAAACCATAGTAAAATTCCCAAACAAAGTGGCTTTGAATTTTTATTTTAAGATAAATATACAAGTTTTGAATTGTTGTTTCATATAAAATTTTTAATTGTGATTTGCAAAATAATTAGTGATTTAATTGCAAAAAAGCTGTATGTTAGTCATGTGCGAACTGTTTTTTTTATTATTCGTATAATTTTTACAATCCTTAGTGTAAAAAAATTACTTATAATAAAACAACCTTCAGTTCACACATTCCTAACATAAATAACTATTATAGAGAAAAAAAAAAAAAAAAAATTTTCCCTTTTNTTTGGTTTTTCGCTAATTTAAAATTTAAAAAATTAATATAGCTTTCATTAAGGTACCAATCTATTTAAAATCCCGAATTAAAATTAAATAGATACAAGTATGTATAGTTTAAGTAACCCTAAAGTATAATAGTTATTTAAACAAAAAAAAAATTTTCCCTTTCAATTCCTCTAAGGAACATGGGGGGTCGCAACCTCAACCAACGGGTTTTTGCGACATTTCGGTGACTATTTGTTTTCAGTGTATTATTAGTCAATTAATAGCACCTAGACCAGTTGAAAAAGGACCCAGTCAATCCTATCCGCCCAGGGATCGAACCCTTGACTCCGAAGAGGCAGCCGGATGCGTTCCCACATCGGCCACGAGACAGATGCTATTATAGAGAAGGGGTGAGATAAAAGCTTCATGTAGATTTCAGTCAAAAGTTACGTGAACTACCTCCTGTAATTTATATTTAATTATTTGTCATTTTTTTAATTTTTCGCAAAACTATTTTTACAAAACAAAATTTTAATAACAAAAATATTTTAAAACTAATATTTTTAGATTTTCGTTGAATTTATACCTTTTTTTAACAACAGTCATTTTATTTAATTCATATAATTTGGTTAAAGGAATTTAGCATATATCTAATTAATAAAAATTAGAAAGTGCTAAAATTTAGGATATATTCTTTAAAAACGCCAAAGCGAAGCATAAAAATAAAATGGTCCCTTAACAAAAAGGTTAGGTACATTTTTGTTTGGATGGTGGTGAAACGTCATCGTCTCCTATATATGCAAGCATTTTTTGTGTTTCTAATATCCTAAAATTAAAGGAGTTTTGAAAAATTAAAGTTAAAACATAAATATAAGGATAATTTTAACATACCTCTTATCTATTTCGTGCATTAGAATAATGAAGAGAAACAATAATATAAAAATAAATAAAATATAAATCTTTATGGCAAAAGGTCTGATGAATATTTACATTTGAGTATATCTATAATACATTCTGTTTCATTAACTGGCTTGTTGTTTGATCTTCTTCTCTTAGTGGCATCCGCAGCTCTTCACCACCATATTCTTATACTTTTTGAGATTCACGTTGGACTCGTCGATGAAAAATAATACAGAAATGGCGCTTAGTTTTGTGGGGGCGCAACACGGTTTCGGGACCTAGAAATAAAAAAAAAAGTTGTTTTAAAATATAAATTCATTGTATTTTAAAATAATTTAAGGAAAATGATATAATGAATATTAATTAATTATAACTGCAGGATAGTCACTAGATTTATTTGTGGTATACCCGGTAGAAGGGCCAGGTTCTGATTTTTGTGATATTTTCATAAAATTTATTTGGGTTCTATTTTATATAAAATGTGTTTATGACTGGAAATTTCAAAATCAATCTTAGTTACCAACTTGCTAACACAGAATTGACAATTTATATACATTTGTTTACAACAAAATGTCTTAAAGGTCATTTAATTAGGGATCGTGTCTGAAAAGTGTTTAAAAGACAAAATTTCAATTTGAAAATAAAAAACATTTTTATGTAAACAAATTGTTAATTCTGTGAATTGCCTACTTAATTAAATTTGAATATTTTAAAACTATAAAGTCTGGAAAGTTCTCGGAACGTCCCGGGTTTTATTTTTATATAGAACCGATTCTTGATCCGCGAAAATTGTATTACGTTTACACAGGACGGAATCAGGGATGATTTATTCTTTCACTAAATTATTTAAAATAATTGTGCTAAACCCCCTAGACGAGTACTCGAGTCATTATCCCGGTCCCCCCATACTATTTGTATGAAATTGATTGATTTTTTTAAAATTATTAATGGGTCATTTTTAAATCAGCAGTAATTATAAATTTATTTATTTTATTAGTGAAAATACTACTTATATTAAATGCCAAATTGTTGTTTAGAACTAATTATTGCCATAATTCAATTTAAAAAAATCCTGAATTAATTATTTTACCTTAGATGGATGAAGGAGATGAACCAATGTCTGGACAATGGCATGATTTGTGGCATTCATGTGAGAGTTTAATGGGAAATTGCATTCGCCACTACAAAAATAGGCGCCATAACCGTCGGGAGCAATAATCCAATCTTGCCATTTCAGGTCCTTGAAACTGACATAGAGCTGTTGGATTTGGCAGCTCTTGGTGTCCGGCTGTCTGTGATCTATGTAAGGGTTGTTTCTCGCTTCCGTTCTCCTACGCTTGGTATTCCTTTTCGTCCTCGAGTGCATGTTTCGAGCTGGATGAATGTGGTCTTGGCCCTTGAAAAATCCCACCATAAACGGCTGGAATTCCTCGTCACCATGGACATTAACGAGGCCAATGTCGTCCAATCGGATCTCGTGGTCAGGACGATTAATTGTGTGAGCACTGATGTATAATCCTCGGTTCTGGGGCAGATTTCCGATCCATCGAGACAAAGCACCTGTTACGTTCAGTTCGAGCCATCCAATGTGGTCGCTGGTCGTGTTCACAGCTGCCAATAACTCGAGCTCCTTGTGTCCGTCCTCCATTTTTATTATGTCATACACCGAAATGGTGAATATCTCTCTGCTCTCTGGACTAAAATACTGGTGATGGTTATGATGTGAGGAATTTTTCAGTGGTTTCGTTGCTTCCTTCTGGTAGACACGCAGCTCAGCCATCATCAGACTAAGCTCCTTTGAAACTTCACTAACGTCAAACCAAATCCGTCGACCTCGCTCGTGGCGGACTTCAGATACGTGATGATCTAAAATTAGTATAGAATACAGGCTATATTAATTTTTCAAAATTAAAAGAAGAAGAAGTAAGCAACATAATTTTTTTAACTTTTACACCAACCTATCCAACCCTATTCCTTTTGCCATGGTATAGACGTCTAGGTGTACGAAAACGTGTCATTAGGTTTATGGTGGCTAGTTATACGCCCGTCCACGAAATTCGGTCCAGGTCTCCCTGCCTAACACCATTTCTGACTCTCACTAACTTATTACTATCGATATAGAAATTTCTTAGAGTGATCTAAGGAACCTTTGGATTGGAAAGGATAAAAGTGTTATTAATCCACCATTTGGCACCGCATACAAGGGCAGTATATGTATGGTCACTTTATCGGATAGGTTTAATGTTGGTAAAATAAACAGTAAGTATGAATTACCAGCTATTTACGAACTATAGCAATCCTGAGAACATGATGTGAGAGTCTTTAATCCCTACACCGATACTCCTTTGTTAAAATTGCAGTTGCACCAAATCAGCCCCATTATAAAACTCTAAACTCCTTAGTTTAGTACCAATTTCTTGGTCAAAATTGTTTATACCCCATGGCAAAAGGATGTACGTCCAGGTATTTATATATTTTATATGCGGATAAGGTATTCTTTGTACGCAACAGAGTAATTGCCTGTTGGGTGCCGGATCATTCAGAAATTGAAAGAAATGAAAGAGCTGATGAACTAGCTCGACCCGAATCTTTCTGTGGAGTCAGTTGGTCCATAACAAAGAGTGAAATGAGTTCTTGGATTATTGTACTACGGAAACAGTATTGGGGCAATCAAGTGGGCCTCCGACAATCCATAAACCTCATAAACCCTTATCTTCTGGGAGACACCTGCAAGCTAAGCAGGACAGATCCCAGAGAACTAATTCGTTTCCCAACAGGACACTATCCTGTCAGATATCATTTGAATAAAATGACCATCTGCAGGTTATGCCTGAAAGAGAACGAGTTTCCGGAACACATCGTATGCGAATGTGGGGCCTCAACTACTGCCCAACTAAGAACGAAAATGTTGCTCGGTAATCAAATCGTACAAGACTACAATATTACTTTTCATTAAATATATGTAGGATTGTGATAATGATGATAGATGAAGTCTCTAGAGCGAAGCGAGGAGTTTGAGGTGAGAATTGGTTTGACGATGAAAAGTGCATGAAGTTGATTTTTGTTTATAATTGTCTTGCATCTTTTAAACTGGTGTTCGCGATCGCATGCCATTTTCTACATTATAATGTACCAGATTTCAAGGCTTTTTTATATGATTTAAACTTAATGATGTGAGAGAATCGACATCCGCAACATTCCTTACATTAATTTTTTTTCATATGAAAATTGATAATCGATGTAGCGAGATCAGAAATTTAATATAATAGATGTACAAATAAGTTCTCGCGTTTTTGCATAACATACCGTAACTACATTATTATTTTATCGATTCACATATCCAAGAATTCTTCGGAAAGCTACTATCATAAGCCTCAAAACCAATACAAGTTATTTAGTTAAAGTGTCGAAGTGTGGTAGCAAAAACTGTTTTTGCGGGGAGTTATTTATGACAATTTTTTAGATAAAAAACAACGGAAAATTAGAAAATTTTGGTCGGCATACTTCATCAGAACGACCTTAGTAAGAGTGTTTTGTACGTTTTCAAAGTGGTGGTTTTTGACTTGACAGACAAGGAGCCCTGAAAAAGAAGAATTGTTCGATCAAAATGCATCACGAATGCAAGAAGAATATGCAAAATTATTTGGATTCGCTCAACAAACCATTTCTCATTTCTCTTTGAACGCAATGAAAACGATGCGAAACCGAAAGTGAGCTATTGGGTGCTGTATAAATTGAAGCCGTGAAAACTCGACATTTTAAGACCACTTTTTGTGAGATCCTTTAAAACATACCTAAGAACGGTCAAATGGAAAGTCCCTCCGCTGTAATCACCAGACATTACTCGTTCAGATTAATGCCACATGACCTTGGCGACCAGCACTTCCATAAACACAACGAAGTAAAAAATTGGATAAATTCAGGATTAGAGGCCTAACCGACAGAATTTTTAAGAATGAGAATCCTTGAAAAGCCAGAAAGATTGGGAAGAGCAAAGTCGCTCAACCTTGACTAAGTCGACCGGATTTTACGTGACGTCATCAGCCGGGAGAACAATTACACAAATCTATCTGGTTGGTGTTTTTTATTGATAAAATGAGAACTAGACAGATGTATATTGTTATCTAGATTCTATCTTGTACCGAATTTAACATTATTTTCTTAAATTATTATCTGAAGTAGTTATTACACGTATTTAATCACTTTAAAAGTCTTTTGTTACAATATTATTACTAATTTTCTGGCATACAAAATCAAAACAATGAATGGTATCTGGCTGATGACGTTTCACTACTAATACCACAACAGATCCGTACAATCTTATTGTTGATTAGAGTTGGGGAAGAGTAGAAGCGATGGATATTATTTTGAATATTAAATTTCACACTATTTTTCCGCAATAAAGCATTGATGTTTGAGAAAAAAAACCTGAGAACTTATTCGTACCCCTAATACAATTATATTATTATCTAAATAGATATTTAAAAGGCAAATAACAAAAATTTAATCGTAGGACCTAAACATAGCGCCGGCGCTACCAACCGAGAACAGAGTACCATTCTTCTAAACTCATCGCGCCACTTTTCATTTCCTCGTTTATCAGTGTATACTTTTCTCATTCGATCCCGATTTTAGCCTCAAGCCAAATTCCCAATATTTGTTTTTGCTGCGCCGGTGAATCTACGACGAGCGCAGACGGATATTTCTCTCTGTGATTTCGAGAGCAGGTAAGCAAGTCCGACTGAGGAGGAGCGGAAGGGGCAGGAGGGAGGCAAAGCAAGGAAGGTAGAACGAGAACCAATTTCCAAGAATTAGTAAAGAGGAAGATGATGATGATGAGATAATTTCACTGTGCCAAGCAAAGGCAGCACAAACCCAAACTGACTGGGAGGTAAGAGAGATTCTTCTGACGGTTATTAATTACGTTATCGTCTTTACTCATCCCTCTTACCTTCTTTTTTCTTTCTATCTATCGTCGTTTTCAAAAGAAAAAACAAACAAAAACACACCAACAATTGCTAGTTATAGGAATTAAGGGACTTACTCTTGTTTAAAAAAGTCATAATGATGTCACTCTGATCGATCACTTGTCGATCGATCTCGGTTATGAGATTCTCCGTTGGGGTGCTCCGCGTTGACCTTGGACTGGCCCCATTATTGCTGTTGTTGTCCTCCTCGGCCAAACGCCTGTAAATATCCAACAGGAACTGGGGCGCAGATTTTCTAGAGAATCGGAGAAACAATGAATTAGAACTAAATGGGGAATTGATCGTTAAATGGAGAGTAGGTATTTATTTCTTGGGTGGGTAATACATAAATAAACAAATTACCCGAATTCACCACTGAATTATGGATAAACATTAACTGATCGCGTTGAAAGTAATAATTTGGGATTTAATAGAAATGGATAGAAAAGCAGATAACTTAATTGAGATTAATTATCTTTAAATTTATACACTTATAATAGATAAAAATAACAAGTTTTGTAAATTAAAAGTTTTTTTTAAAGCAAATAAACATTGGAATATGATTTATTTGATATTTTAAAAAGTGATCTTTTGTTAAAGTCATAAACATTTAATTTGAAATTACCAATTTAATATTTATCATAATTTCTTTAATTAAGAATGATCACTTGACGATCATTGTATTTGTTTAAATCGATCGATCTTGTTTATTTAAATTTAGTTTAAAAAGATACGGTAATAATTTACTAATGAAGTGTTTCGTGCGTTGGTCTGGAATAAAGCAGTGGATGTTTAAAATTAGAACTTCGATTCCAGAAATAATACGTAAATGAGATTTCATAGGTAATTGCTCAAAATCTCGGTGGGATATATTATGAATTTAGAGGAAGATCTCTTGTTATTACTCGAATCGCAATAATAAGTCGAAAAACTGCTTCATAAAGATATTATTTCAACACAAAACATCCAGCAACAACAACGCCATGTGTATGAGATCGTCAAGATCAACATTCCAGAGACTGATCTCACCTGAGAGATGGGTGAATTTGATGCTTTCGAGGTCGATCTGGCAGTCCCAAAAGCTCCAAGATCTCGTGTTCCACCTCCTGCTGGTCGTCCCTGTCCATTGTCCTGTGCAACACCGTCTGATCTATGCCATTGTCCGTGTAAAAACCGGACAGACGTGCATCACAAACTGAGCCCAATAAAATGCTCGATAAAATCACGATCACAACACACATTATCACTTGCGATCTTGGCATTTTGATTATTTCTCCTCTCAATTTTTCAACTACACGATTTAAGCACTAATTGTTTACGTTAATTTCCACAGTAAGAGTTTTATTTGCCTCTTTCTTTCTTAAAAAATTAGATCTCACAATTAGAATTTTGTTTTTGGCCCTATTCCATTTGACCAACACTTTACTGTGGATGCTGCACTAGCCTGAGTATAAACTACATCTAAAACTACGCGTTGGTTCTTCTTTTGTCTCGAAAATAATTTTTCTGATAATACTTATTGTTGTTGATCTTCCACTTTTTTTTTTTAACTAAAAAAATAATGATGGATAATGGAGATGGGCTGGATTTTGAATATTCAAAACACCCGTTAACGGTGCTGTGCTTAAAAGTGAGGTTAGGTTTTCGTACTTCAAACTTGATCAGTTAGCCGAAACTTTTATTTTTTTATTGTTTTTTTTATATTTACGAACGATATAGCAAACGCTAAACACTTTATAATATGAAAATGAATTTTATTTACTTCTTTAAAATATGATCTTTATGAAAACAAATGAACAAAATATCAACAGAAATATTTCTCTTTTGAAAAGATTATAGCTAATTTTTTAATAATTACCTATAAAATTATATCCCAATAAAATTAGGAATATAATGATTAGGCGAGTGAAAAAATTGGCCCATGGGGGGATCGAACCCACGACCTTCGCGTTATTAGCACGACGCTCTAACCAACTGAGCTAATGGGCCCCGGTTGAGCATCAGATGATTAAAATACGAGGGCCCCTAAATGATCAGAAATGAGATTTTAAATTAAATGAAAAGAAATTTTAAATGTTTAAAAAGAAAATAATAAAATGAATATAGATTTCTATCAAAATCATTTACAGTATTTAGTATATGTATCTATTTATATAGTAAATAAAATTGTGTGCAAACAAGGATGTAAAATACATTATTCTTTTACTAGGAAAGAAATGAAAAAGAAGGTCTATTTTAATTATTGAAAAAAGTAACATTATAAAACTCTAAGCAATGAGAAACTTATAATTTTTCGATATAGGAAAACATAGCTATTTAAATAAAATGCAGGAAAAAAGGATCATAATTAAACGCGAGTAGAATTAAATAAATTTACTAAAAGACCCAAGTGCTTAATTATGTGTTTTTCCAACCAGTTTTTTACAAAATTTTATACAATTCGCTTATTTATTAGCTATTTAATCGCGATAAATTAAATAAAGAATAAGAAGACAACCCAGTAATAAATTAAGGTCTAAACACAATTGTATGTGCGGAAGAAATTATCAAGGAGATAGAACTTTCTCTTTTAATATTTCGATAAATCACAAAATAGCTACTTGCACTGTATCACTGATATATCTGTAACAGCATTATAAGCAATTAACACATTGAGGAACCAGAAACACCATTAGGGGAAAAAATTACTTTTGATCATTTAATGGGAAAAATTTCAAATTGATTAACAAATCAAAGCCTACTTTATTAGAGTACCCAGAAAAATATATTTTCTTGCCATGCTACTAGGATCAAAATAGTTATTTGTGCTTCAAGGGTGTAAAGTCAACTGTTTTTCGCCGAAAGCGAGTGTTTTATCGTTTCCGACTTAAAAATACAGGACTTTACACCCGAGCAGGACATAACATTTTTTGCACTCCACTGAAACAATTTCATTATTTACAAGTAAAATTTAAAAATTGACATGTTTCACATATGTTTCAAGTGAAATCTTAAATTGTATAGTTATCGTTAACGGTTGGAATACAAACTAATTAATATAGTTTGTTTCTTCTTAACTTCTTAGTCATAAGAAAGACAAATGCCTATTTTATTGTGACATTGAACATTTATTTGCTTTAATTTATGTAAAATAAATTTCCTTTTAAAACAATATTAGGCTATTACTATAATTTACTTACATTACAGTTAAGAAGATTTATTTCTGATATCTACGTAATGTTTTGGTACGTTACGTACATCAAACAAAAATAACCCAATGATATGCAGATGGATGTTGAAACGTTAAATATTAAAACAGGAAACGTTAACCAATTAGAAACATAATCACGGTCGTATGGCAAAGCCGAGACCAATATTTTGTGTAGATTTAGGACAACAATGGCGACCAAATTTTGACTTTGAGACAAATTTGTTGGATAGTTTACGACTTTTTTTTCACTAGTGAAATAAAAATTCAAAATTTTCACTGAGTGCGATAAAGTGAAACATTACGTAACTCAAGTGGATATCGAAAAGCGTATGTTTCAATACGGAAGTGGAAAATTGATATTTTAATAAGTTTTTAAAAAATTTTAAAAGTCAATAGTCTCCACGGAAACGAATCCTCAGAAAGATAGAAGTCCCCTAAAATACTACATTTCACAATTGTCTAAAACTGCCAAATAAAACCCACTTTTTAATTTAGTATTGTAAAAAGATTGTTTTATTTCCATATTACAAAAATCATCTGTGGCTTCAGTATTCATCATCATCATTCAAGTCAATGATAATCACCAGTTTATTGCAGACTTTTGTTTATCCGACTCTGTGTATGTGTGTTTGGTTGGCGTTTTTGTTTTTTATTTGTTGAATAGGAGAAAGAGAAATGCGCGGAAATCGAGGATGATGCTGCTGCTGATACAAACTTTAAGTCTCGTCAATGATCAATTGATGCAAATCCGTCGTATCAAAAGTCGTCGTCGCCTCTCTTCTGCATTACTATAATAATCATAATTATAATAATCATATGCTTTAAAGTATCGTAAAATTAAGGGGAGGGGGGGAGGTCAATAAATATCGATGTCAGGCCGGGAGAGAGGGACACAAATCGAGGGGAAGCGAGAGTCCTCTTATAAATATTGCGAAGATTCATTTCTATATTTTTCTTCATCTCTTCTTCCTCTTTATTAATTTAGACCCTGAGAATTTCGCAGGCCTTGTTATAACAGATGGCGATCCAGTCCGGCTGCGTGGCACCCCACTGGATCTGGTTCACCTCGCCCTCCGCCGCCGTGTAGGCCAGTATGGGATCCTCGATCGCGCGCGGCATCTGCTGAATGTCCCAGATCAGCGCCTGGTGGTCGTCGCCCGCCGTGCAAATGTGACAAGAACTGTGCGGCGCCCAGGCAATGCCATTCACACAGGCTCGGTGGTTGCTCAGCCGCGCCACCGGAGTGCATGGTACTCGGACATCCAATATGATCACCTACAAGATTAAATTTAGTTTAATTATTTTATCAAAATTAAAGTTATTGATAATCAAAGAATAGAAATGAAGACTATTATGAAAAATAGTCAAAATTAAAAGTTTTGCAACTCAAACCTAAAAAAGAATAATTAGTAATTTGTCTTTAAAAATTAAGGGGATAAATCTTATGGAATTTAAATTAAAATCCAATATTTAATTAAATTAATTAAATTTGGAAATTAAACATATGTATATTCTGACTAAGCGCGCCCGGTGTGGAGCCCTTTCAAAAAACAGAAGAGAAAATTTAAAACTTCTCTTTACACTTTCATTTGATTAACTGTATGAACGCAATGTGGCGCGCTCTTTGAATCTGTCGCTCTTGACCATGGTTATTATCAGTCCTAAATGGAGTTCTGGTCAATTTAAATTAGACATAATGTTTAATTTTAAATGATAAGAGAAACATATATTACAATGTGATTCCATAAAAATAAGAAAATCAGGACAATTACCACAAATTCTCAACATCTTTCCAACTCCAGCCTAAATTATAGAATTTGTTTGTTATGATCAGTTAAAATTTAATGTATGAAATATTCAACTGAACTCAATATTTAGTTGATATTCGGATGTGATTTTAATGCTTGGTTACTTAAGGATTCTTTGAAACTGTGAAGAAAAAAAATATTCGTTAAAAATTATGGAAATTTAAACTCCAAAACGACTTTTAAACTATGATCTGATAAAAAATTATTATTTTAATGTAATTTTTATAATACAAAAGAAATTATTATCAACTTTAAAAAGAGATTTAGATCAATTTAACTCTAAACTAAAAATGATAAGGAAAAGTTTAAAAGCGTTTTATTCTATGAAAAAAAGATATTTTCTTTATTTTGGGAATAAACGTTTTAAGTACCTAAAAATATTATTAACAACCATAAAAAACTATAAGATGATTTCTATTTATGGTTCTAACTTTTTAATTTAATTATTGCAGTCATTAAAACTGATTTATAAAGAAAAAAACTTGTAGTCAATTGCATTAGATAGTAATTTTCGACACAATCAATAATATAAAATCACTTATTTTTAACAATTTGAAACAGAAATAACTACCAAATGCTAAAATGCCATGAAAAATGATATCAAAAGAATATTTCTTTCCAAATAAAAATTGAACTAAACCAATTGTTCTAGAAGTTTTATATAAAACATGAAGAAAAATATTCTTTCTAACACGAGAGCCTAATTGTAACTCTCTCTCATTTTTTGAGTATTATTAATTTCAATTATTTAATTACCTCGCACGAGTCCATGGCGACTGTGGCCAAGTAGTTGGGGTCCTGCTTGTTCCAGGCGAGTCTGAGGAGGGGTGTGTGCGTGGGGTCTTCGTAGATGATTGTGGAGTGTTCGAGGTGTCTTAGGTCGAACATTCGCACCGATCCGTCGGCCCCGACGCTGGCAAACATGTCCCTTCCGCCGCCCGCTCTGCTGAACGCGATGTCGTACACCTCTTTGTCGTGGGCGATGAGCTGCGTCTTCACGTGGCCCGTCACCAGATTCGTCCGTCCCACCGGCTGGCCCGTCTCCAATCCCCAAATCGTGCACGTCGTGTCAATGGAGCTCGTTCCCACTAAGTTCGGATCCACCTCGTTCCAATCGAAGGACGTGAGAGGGGCGCAAAAGTCACTGTTTTTGTTATTATTAAGAACACACTCGAGCCTCGAGTCGGGCTCTCCTGCCCTCCACACTCTCAAATAGTCCCCGCTGGTCGCCAATAAGTCAGGATAGATGCCCTTCGAGTCGGGTATCCACATGATCTTTGTGGTGGGATAGGGGTGGTCGAAGGTGCTCTTTGCGCTAAACTCGCTCGTCTCCTCGTCCAAACTGATGATCTGTACCTTATTGTTATACTCCTCCACGAAACTGCCCAGCGCCAGACGAAACCTCTTGTCCGGCCGCACGCTCCAATTCATCGAATACAGCGGCCACGGAGCCACATATTTGTATATCTCCTTCCTCTTCCCACCACTCGACGACGTGGACGAGGACATTCTACTAAGCTATTCGTCCTGGAAAGGGGAATTGTTTTTTATTAGTAACATGCTTGATTTGAAACAATTTGAGAAAAGAGTTGTTTATACAACAAAGTCGATAAGATAAGGAATTATTAAACATAAGGGTTGTTTTAAGCCACTATCGCAGCGAGTGTTTTATACAAAATTTTATGCATTTTTTTTAATAAGTTTACACAAAAATAAAAAAAAGTTTTCCGATCGATGGTTTATTTTAAAAAAATTGTTAATACTGGCAAATCACAGGTAAGCCACGCCCATCAAAACTAACGACCATATAAATTTGATGGATTATTTTCACAGAGGTCACACTTTAATAATAAAAAAAGCTCTAGTGTTTCAAATAATGCTTTAAAGCACTTGTGCTATATATAATAACGACGAGCTATATATCGACGGTCCCGAAGAACAACGACGCAAGTGCAAAAATTTCAATTTTACAGAAGAGCAACAAAACGATTTTCGTGTAGAATAATCACCCTCTAGATGTATTGTGTAACTTTTGTTCTCTCGTTTCGTTTGGTTTATTCAAACTAAAATTCGGCCACAGTTAATTTTAAATGTTGATGAAACAACTTTGGCATAGAATGCAGTAACTATTTAAGAGAGTATCCTAATCGATATGAATTCATATATCACAAGAAAACTTGTCTTGTGATATCTACATCTTAGGGGATGAAGGCCAGAGATTCATTAGACTACTCTCGTAATTTTTTACCTTTAGGAAACAATCTCCTCAATCCTGAGGCTACGGTTACATGTTTGTTCCCAGGTGTTAAGTTTCTGGTTGTTTCTATGTACTTAGTTCTATTTTAAAGATTTTTTGCATCATTGTTCCTCCGAATCGTCGATATGTTAAAAAAATAGACATCAATGAGATTTAGCTTATTCTTTACTTCATATTTCGTGAAAAAGTAACTAATAAATATGAGAATTGTATAAAACTTGTAAAAAACTGGTTGGAAAAACACATAATTAAACACTCATATCATAACTTTACTCGTGCTTAATTATGGTTCATTTTTCCCACTTGTTCAAATAACTATTAAAATAATAATATTCCTTATAACACTATAAAATCTCGTAAAAGAAATATTATTAAATAGTTGTCTAGATTTTTTTCAATATAAATAATTATATTTTAAATTTTTATTACATAATTTTTGAATTTTTTTTAAGATTACAAAAAGAAATATGAGCATAAATTTCAAATTAAGAATGAGGCATTAAATTTTTTTAATGCAATAGAACACGTATCAAACATAGAATAATAAAATCAATATGAAAAATTATCCTTTATAAGTAAATACAAAATAGTTTTAACTGTTAACACTGTTTTTTTTTATTAATATAAAGATATAAATCAATTTTTGTTTCATCAATTTCAGTACGTGAAATTAAAGTTCACAAAATGAGTGAAAAAAAACTCTTATTTACGGATAACAGAAAAAAACGTATTGTTTTGTAAAACAAGACTTCATATTTTACATATCTATCGATTCCATAAACTCCATTTAAAGCAAAATTTATCAAAATATAATATAATTTTTTAGTATATTTTGAAGAACCGTCAGTTAATCTAACTTATTTTATAACAGAAGTCGATAATTATATTAAATTTTTCCAATTTTTAGTGAGATGTTTTGACAGAATGATTTTTTACAGCACAAATATTTTTCAGGTTAACTTTAATCAATTTTAAATATTCTGATTGTCAAAACATCTACGTCGCGCAAAGAAAAGATTACTCAAAATAATAAAAACCTTCAGTTCACACATTCCTAGCATAAATAACTATTTTAAATTTGAGATAACCTTTATCGAAATAAAAATTCGTCCCTAAATATTAGCTAAAATAAATGTCAAACTAAATAAACAACCAAAACACAGAGTGAATAATGAGAATAAAGTGACGAAACACTAATTATGATTGAGGTAGGTTAAAGGTTTGGGTTTTAAATCGTGTGTTGACAACCCCTGACAAAATCACAACAATGCGGCGAAAAGAAGAAAATTTTAAAATAATGCGGAAATTACCTTGTAGCCGCCTATAAGGACTGCGGAAAGACTTCTGCCACAAGGATTCAGACCCACATAACTTCTAGGTGTTTTGGAAAGTTAGTTTTTACGGAGAATTATCAAAAAATGGACACAATATTTTCCATGCAGCGCACTCTATGTTTAGTCACAATTCATATGCACAACGTCACTTAATCCATGAAAGCAATGTTTACTTGTCTCTTTACAGCACAACTAGTAAAGAAATAACACTATGTTAATTTAAAATTAAAAGTTTATTTTAGCAAATATTTCTTGTGTTTGTTTGTAATAATAATACCGTGACATAATAATAATAATCAAGTCGCTGACAGCGATACCAACAGGAGACATAAACGTTAAATTTGTTCAAACATTTAAAATGATAACCGTTAAACAGATATGAATTCGAGGATTTCAAATGCCTGTAAAAGTTAATTATTAACCTAATAATTCCCAATTTCTCTTCAAAATCAAAACAATCAATAAAAAATACCACATAACGATTTAAATTTCCTAGCGCCTTAAAACAGTTTCTTTTAATTTCCAAAAAAAAATTATGTCATGCACGCATATGCTGTTTCTCAAATAAACGATTCAATTATCCTCTCAGATAAATCTGTCTTTGACCCATTTTATTGGAAAATTTTGTGAATATTACCTGCTTAAAATTTAAGAAATCGTATTTGAATTTAGGGGGGAGTAAATTGGTGCGTTTAAATTGACGGTTCGGTTTTTTGGTCAGTCAATATTAAATTATTTATTTTCGTTAAAATTTGTGACAAATTTAATTAAATTTTGTGTCTACAGATAGATAAAAGTAATGTACATCGTTTAAAATAATACGAATTCTGTTTAGTTTGGTCATTTTAATCGAAAATTAAAAAAAAAAAGATTTTTTCTGCCCTTGTAGTTCTGAGGAAAAATTTTTCAACGCATGCTTGGAGATAAGTATAAATTTTTTTTGGTAAAATTATTTATCATTTTATTTTTTATTCTAATTTTGTTATGGGTGGTGTATAATCTAATTTATTCTTAAGCTTATTATGATTTCTACTTCTTATAATTTTTATTACAAAATATAATTTTAATTATGTG
>JXOV01002876.1:0-17589 GCA_001014945.1 Clogmia albipunctata
AAAACAATAAAGAAAATGAATGAATGAATTTCCTAGATACCTATTTAAATGAAAAAAATGTACTCCGAGTTTAAGTAGATAATACAATACAAGTTTTGAAAATGTTATGATATTTACCATGAATTTCAATCTGATTAAGTCAGTTTAGAGATTTGTTAATTGTTTTCTTCTAAAAATATAGCACAGAAATTTTGAAAACATAAAGAAAAAATCCTGTGTTAAATAATTGTTTGTTTTTGAACAAATTAACTGCTATTTAACTGTATTTTATTTGTTTAAAACTTATTTTCATTCTTTTCAAATATTTTTATTTAATTCGAATAATACAAAATTTCAGGAAATATCTTTAAATTCTCCACGAATTATCTAGTAGAAAATTTAATAATATTTATATAAGTATGGTTTTTCTTAAATAAGTATAGACGTTTGTTAGCTACTTGGCGAAACAGCCTAACAACCCACTATGTCAGAAAATATTATCTGCGATTGTGACTTTATTAGCTGTTCTATTATGCCAATATTGGTATCAAGAAATGCAGAAAGAGCACAGTTTTTGATAGCCATCATTGATTTACTTGAATTGAATGTTTTTTTGTAATATATTGTTATTTTTTTAAATCAGTGGTTTTTTACTTTCGGTGTTAGTTACTGACGAAATGATATAACATCGCAACAAAAATTTTCGAAATTCTAGACATATTTCGTATTGTCTAATCACCCATGTGTGGTTTTTAGATTTTTCGCAATTTTGCAAAAGTGATTCAAGTTCATATTTATAAATTTGATATTATATAAAGTTGTAATCTGTTAAGAGATATATTGTGAGTAAATGAAGTTCCAGTGTCTTTTGGTTCTTGAGTTATCAATGAAAAACAGGTGCGGATATAACCTTACTAAAGCTATACGATTTTACGATGGAAATTGGACTAATTTACGATGATTGTACTAGTACTACATAGTATATTGCGCAATTCATTTTGAAATTGATTGATAATTTTTATTATTCGAAGGTTCAAGTTGACAAAATTTTTTTTTAAAAAAAAGTGGCTAATCAATTTTAAAATTTTACAAATTAATTCTCAAATTCTAATTTGATACTTGCTCTTCCATAAGAAAATGTAGAAGTTCCCACTTTTTTCCAAAAAGATTATATACAAATCAAAACTGAATTTGTGGACAGACAGTAAGAATTTTATGAGGCAAACTTGAAAATGGCATTCGAGAAAAAGTTTATAAGAGAAATGGGAAAACTCACAATTTCATGCAAATCAACCTGACAGTGAAAGGCACTAATGTAATACCAATTATTAAACTTTTAAGGATTTCTTTCGCAAGAAATAGCACAATGACTGGTCTATTTGGTTGTCATTTTACAGGATGGAAGTAAGTCCAGGAAACCAAAGAAACTTTTTATAATTGAAATGTCAGAGAGAAGTATTCCGATGACTTGTGGACAAATTACTTATTAAGAATTACTGAATAATTGCTAAAGAATTTTCTAGGTTTTCCAATGAAATTGAAAAAGTTTGTTTTTAAAATATTTTTAATAATATGTTTTATTTTAGTTTTTGAACTAAATGATGAATAAACTAGAGTTCTAAAAATTCTTTTTCTTCATGATTCCTTTTTTAACCAAAATTTTACATTCCATTTCGAGTAATAAACCTAAGTATGAACAATTTAATACTAAATCTCATTTCCAAAACATTTCTCATTTAATAAAAATTCCTGTCTAAAAATAATAATTGTACGTGTATCAAACAGAATAATATTTCTAAATGAATAAATGTTGAAAGAAATTTAATTACATTTCTGTGCTATTTTGAAAAATTCCATTTCGTTGACTATTGTGATTTATGTTGTGTTTGTATGGGAGGCCAAAAAACTTAATTAATTTTTTCGCATTTTATGACATTTAGCAAAAAAGTGATGAATAGGAAGTTGCTTGTAAAAAGTTTGGCTTGTAGAAAAGGGACTAAAACAATTAAATGTTGGGGATGTATTTTAAGGAATATATAAAATTATTTGTCTTAAAGTTTAAAGTTTTTAAATGCATTTCTTTAATAAATCATCTAATTTAATATTGTAATTTTCATAAAATTATCCATAAATAAATCCAATTGTACAGAATCCTACGATTTGAGAATGTTATGTTGATAAGGAATGATATTTTATTATTATTAAATATTGATTATTGTAAGAGTTTATAGCTCTGAACACTGTAATTTAGGAATATAAGTTTTTCCAATAATTTTAATATTGAAAACAGTGATTCTAAAAGAATTAAATTTGAATGTTCTGTCCCTCAGGAGTCCGAATATAGCGTTAATGCCTTGAACCCGCCAATATTAATCACACGAAGATCCTCCTCCACTACGTATCTTCTTCGTGGTCGGCCTCTCTTTCTTTTGCCGAGAGTGTCGAAGAGTCATCTGAGTGTCCAGTTTTCTGACATTCTCAGAACGAGGCGGAGCATTCCCAGGAGCTGTGATTTCACGACCTTTATAATGTAAATACCCGTCTTACAAATATAGATATTTCCGAGGATTTTTCTTTCGAAGATTAGTTGGTTTTGGGGTGCGAATTGTGGATTCACACAGAACGTTATGTTCGAAAGGAAAACACTATTCATTAAATAAGATTAGCCTGATAATTTACAAAGTCTCAGTTTGACATCCCTGGACTGAAGCTGAGACTTAAATAGTTTCAGATTAGCATATGAGGATCGATTGCAGCTTGGTTAATCTGTATCTTTAATATGTTTCATCTGCCTCTGTGTCCTAGCGGTTAGCACCCTGGACATCCTCCTCGAGGTCGTGGGATCAAATCCCGGGCGGATATTTTTCTAGCGCGAAAAAGTTTCCATTTGTATATCAATAACATTGCGAAATAATATGCATAGCGTATTATAAAAAATAAGTAATGACGCAAACAAATAAATAAAATGGGCGGATTGACTGGATCCGTTTACAACCGGTCTAGGTGCTATTAACTGACTACTAATACACTGAAAAACAAACAGTAACGTGAAGTCTAATACCCGTTGGTTGAGGTTGAGAGTACCCCTAGTTCCGTCGTGAATGTCGTGGGAATAGTTTATATTTTTTTATTTAATATGTTTCAAAAAGAATAAACAAGTTTTAATTTTAAGAATTTTGCTGCTAATTAAAACAATTTTACTCCTTGTAATAAAAAAAAATCGTGTCTTGGGTTGGATCAGATTAAGCATTAGATCCATACTTAGGAATTAAAACTCACAAAACATAAAAATAGTATCTCTAAAAACGATTATTGGTCATACGACGTCGATTATCAACATCCCTAGTCCCTACCATGTCATCTCTCCCTCATTCGTCCACTGGTGGAAATATTCTCGATTGAAATTTGGCAGTATGTGATAAGAGTTGCTCTGTTAGTACGGGTTTCAATTGATGAGTTTGAGGACAGGTTTGGGAGTGTAGGATCATGGATTTTCCGACTGGGGATGTTATGATTGAAAGAGTGTTTTAACTGCTATAAATCCTTAGAGTGCAAGGTTGACGCCTATGCACTCCTCCTCATGAGCGGCAGTCGGACCATATAGTGTTAGTCTCTACTTCCTGGAATCTATTCTTTTTATTGACTAGCATATTAACAAATTAGAAATATTTATTTACAATACTGCTAATTATTCGATTTAAATTTCTATTTCTGATAACAACCTTCTCTAAAGTTTGTCTAGAACGATACAATTATTTTTATTATNGCACTCCTCCTCATGAGCGGCAGTCGGACCATATAGTGTTAGTCTCTACTTCCTGGAATCTATTCTTTTTATTGACTAGCATATTAACAAATTAGAAATATTTATTTACAATACTACTGATTATTCGATTTAAATTTCTATTTTTGATAACAACCTTCTTTAAAGTTTATCTAGAACCAAACAATTATTTCTAATATTTTAGTTCCAATTCTAATAAATATAAAAACCTTCTTTATACTTCTTTAAAGAACTCAGATTCCACAGACAAAGTTGTTCAGACTTAAGAAATGTTAAAACTGTAACTAATAAAATAATTGTGTCGAATTGAGTTCCCAGGCAAATAAAATGGAGCAATGAACTAAAGATTTGGCCGCGTCTTTATTCGGTCTTGCCCATGGGCGGATTATAGGTGGGATTTGCAGGGTGTTATTTTAAGAAAATCTTCATCCCAAATTTGATCATCCGTTCCTTCTCTGTCCATATTTCTTGTAAAAATAATTCAAGAAAATAAATAAATACATTTCTTTACTCAAGGTTGAAAATACCGACTCTTTGAAATTCAAATCTGTTTTGTTAATGAAACAAAGTATTGCTCTGGAGTGAATCAATTTGAAAATCCAAATAGAGTGATGAGAAGAAAAATACATAAATATCCATCTGAGATTTGATTATCATTATCATTTACCCCACGTTCTCGTACAATTTGCCAGAATCCCATTCAGAACTGAAGAGGACACACTTATCTTCCACTCAAGCCGAAGAATCCAAAACAAGACAAACGTGTTCAATAACAAAAACAAATGTCAATATATCAATTTAAACATCACTAATTTCAATTTGATACAAAAGTAAATAATGACGAACAAATTTCAAGAATGTCTTTCAAAGCAATTAATTGATCTTTGCCTTTGTTTTTTAATCAAATCGATTTACTAATAACCTCTCAGTCGAAAAGGATAAATCAGTCATAAATTAAGTAAACACTTGGATATTTCATTTGAATAAAAGATTTACATATTTCTAGAAAAATATCTATGATCTTTTTCAAGAATGACTAATTGAAAAATATAATATGAAAAATATATTTAGATTTTATATTTGTAAACTAATAAGCGTTTTACTGTATTGATTAATGCTGGTAATTATAAATGAGAACGATATTAGAAAATAAGACAAAGCAATGAAATATAGAAGTTATATAAATTAATTCAAATATTGAATTTAAATTTTAACTTTTTTTTTAATTAAATGTATAGGCTGATTTAATAATAAAGCATCGCCATGAAGAAGAGACAAGGCCAAATTTGATACAAATCGTACATTATTTCTAAATGTGATTGCGACCAACGCTAATTAACAATAAGGTTGTATGGATCTGTGGTTGTATTTGTAGTGAAACGTCATCAGCCGAAAAACCACTCATTAGAAAATTCGCGATAATATTGTAACAATATACTTTTAAAGTGATCAAATACGTGAAATAACTACTTTAGACAAAAGTTTTTGGGTTTAATATCACTTATTTTATGCAGAAATGCGCAAAAATTCTCTCATCCGATTCAGTCATAATGTGTTGAAATTTTCTAAAAATAGTGTTCAATTCGGTACAAGAAAGAATCTAGATAACGATATACATCTGTCTAGTCTTCATTTTAATAATAAAAAAACACCAACCAGATTGATACATGTATTTTTCTTCCGGCTGATGACGTCACATAAAATGCGGACCACTTATACAAGATTGAGCGGCTTTGATTGTTACTAGAAATTTCATACAAATTTCATTATACAATCCAAAAACAATCTTAGTGACCAAGTGATTTATTCACAGAATTGACAATTTGTACACATCTGTTTAAAACAAAATGTCTTAAACTGTCATTTGATTTTCAAATTGAAAAATTTCCATTAAAATTTTATTGAAACAGGATGCTGAAGATGAGTACCAGTTCTCATATTTTTTAGTGAACTTTCTTTGAATTTGAGTTTTAACAAAATTTCTATCTAAAACTTTTGATTTGTGTAATTATATTTATGAAATAAAAAAAATATAAATTTAATTTCAGTAAATTTTTGCAATTTCTTCTGCTGTAATGTTGTTAAAATTCCATTGAAATCAAATGTTTTATATTTGCTCTTAATATGCTCATATCAAAGTANAATAACTGAAGTTGTATGTTAAAATCAAGTAATAAAACGTTTGTCTTATCTAATTATTATTATAATGATGATGACATCAGTTNTTGCAATTTCTTCTGCTGTAATGTTGTTAAAATTCCATTGAAATCAAATGTTTTATATTTGCTCTTAATATGCTCATATCAAAGTATAATTAATAACTGAAGTTGTATTTTAAAATCAAGTAAAAAACGTTTGTCTTATCTAATTATTATTATAATGATGATGACATCAGTTTCTCAAAAGTCATATGAATTATAAAATTTTCATTAATTGATAAATAATGGCTTCTTATATATTTTTGTGTAAGTGTTGTAACGAGCATAAAAAATATTTTCAAAATAATTATACTAATACTATTTAATTAAAATATGGTTTTTAATGATTCCATATTTCTGATAAAAAAAATTCTACAAGCAAAAATGAATAATCACAGTACCGTAGTATATTGTCCTGGTGTTTCACAATGTCTCACTTATCAGCCATATTAGTCAAAGTCACCAAAGAATCTCCCAATAATTAAGACCAATTCTCCAATTGAAAGGAAACGACATTTAAAAAGAAAAAGATGAATTACAACCAAAAATATCTTATCATAAATGCCATTAATGCCCATGGTGTTAAGATACGAGAAAATTAGAAACAAATGCGCAAGATTAATCATTAATTATATTGTAGTGTTAACAAGGCTTGTGCCGTTGGCTGGTTGAAGATAAGCCAATTGGACTTGCTCCTGTGTCAAAGATAAGCTGCTGCCGGTCTCGGTATTAATCTTGGCAGCCAGCAACCGAAAACCAGTCCGACGAATATTTGGGAACAATCGCTTGCTTTTTCATTTGAATTGGGATTGGGACAATAATTTTGGAACCCGAACATTAAAAGATAAAACTAATTGGATAATTTAAGTCTCCAGTGTTTGTGTCCTGAAGCGATATCCACTCTCCGTCTCTCTCTGGAGTACGTCGCATTACATTCAAACCAATCCCTCCTTATCAATTCAATTCCATTTAATTTGACCTATTTTTCATATACCCATTCTTGAATCGAACCGATTTCGCACTCCCTTATCTCTGAGCAACGTTTTTAATTATCCTAGTATTAATTTAAAACTAAACCAGCAAGAGCCAACAGGAAATTCTTATGGGATATAAATTGCAGATAAATCTTTAAATTGATGGAGTGTTTTCATCAAAATCATCAAATATTAATTTCTATAAATTTACATTCGTTTCCATTAGCTGCAGAATGAACCCCAAAAATCCAAAAAGGTTTCAATTAACTTGCATTTTAGTTTTTATTTTAATAACATAGTTCTTAACCTACTCATATATTTTTCATAAAAATAATAAATAATATGATTATTGCCGGATATATTGATTTCCACTAAGGATAATCCCTTCATGCAATTATAACTGTATTTTACAAGAAAGTATTTTATTATTTTTGTAATATTTATTATCTTATGAATTTTCTTTTAAACTATAATGTTTCTTTATTGAACCTTGTAAAAATTGCAATTGAAATAGTTCTTTACCTAAAATCTAACTTTAAATTATTCTCAACAGTTATTCCACAATTCACCACCATTTCCGATTTCAAAACAAAAGGATTTACAAGTCTTAAATCCCTTTATTGCATTAGCAGTACTAATTTTGCAAATTGCCTAAAGCTCTGAAATATTTGGGTCAGAATTAATTGGAAAAGTTGGTAAAATTGGCCCATTCGAGCAAACACTTTTATGATAATAACTGCATTGTTGTGCCTTTATTGTCATCCCATTTAAGCACATAATTTATAACCAATAACATTGTGACTGTCATTTCTCCGCCCTTCGATTATTTGAATCCGGGACACATGACCACAAAACCGAATTCCCTATTCTTTCCGAGAAGTATTGTTCCCGAAATATAACAATAATAAAACCGCGTGACAAATGAGATTGGATTTAATCGGAATATTACTGGGATTTGAATTCTTCCTTGCCAACACCAGAGCAGAGAGACGAGGATTAAAAACAATTTTCTCTGGAGAATAGCTACAATACAAAAGTGTGATGGAGCATATGCTATGCTAAAAGAGGATTCCATTAAAGTTGGGGGACATACAATAGGTTTCTTATTAATGAAGGATGAACGTCTCTGTCGTTGTTATGGTTAGGGAATTGATTTTTATGAATTCCTTTCATACAAATTATTACAATAATCTTGTTTATGATTCATTTTCTGTTGCATGGAATTGAAATTTTATTTTAATTTTTAAATAACATTGATCTTAACACTTTTCAATTTTTATACAAATTTTAATGTGAGGGATGCAATATTAGCTAAATATTTATTTTTATTAAATATTTAATACATTTTCATTATTCAAGCAGATAGCTAATTCACTCAATAGTCACACTAAAAGTTCTTATTAAATCTATCTTTGATTTATTCACTAGATTTTTTAACCTAATATTTCAACTGAAAGTCTTATTTTCCAATTATTAAAAGTGAAAGTAGACTCACGCTAAGCGATACCCGATTTTCAACAAATATTTAAGGAAATCGGTTTAAATCATTCAAGTAAAAAACTAATAACATTTTGATGTTCAAAATTGAATGTCTTTTTATTTTTCAATATTTCAGTCATAGTTTGCCAATCACAGAATGACCATATGTTTTTTTTATTATTCAAATTTATGTACATTATCCAGAGGGGATTTTACATTTTTTTACATGAATCGAACCCGAAAACAATCAAAACTAAATTTTAGCGCAGGTCTCAAACGTTTGATCTACAGGATCGGGATAACATCTAAGCCCCGGCACTGTCCAACACAAATTCTTTCATTTTAAGTGCTGCTAGCACAAAGTTGAGCAGCGTTCCACATCCGCCAGGTCACCGAATTTCATCACTGACGACATGGCGAATGCGTAATCCTTGTTCAAAAATGGTCCTAAAAGAAGGAGGCCTTATTCGGAAATAGAAGCTGATAGATGACGCGAAACCCTGTTCAATGATGAGAGGATCACGTTGACGGCTTCAAAAACCAAGAATGACCATATGTAATATCATTTTATAAAAATGATAATTTATTTAAAAATAAGAATAAGATCCGCTTTTGTACTCCTGGCATGTCAAATACCACAAAGTCAACAATAGAGCCAAATATCGAGGTTCAATTATCTGTATCACTATTCAATTGCATTAATTATTAATCTAATGGGAGACATGCTCAAACATGTGGCTTCTGTGCTCTACCAGGGCGTTCATATTGACCGTCGCCTGACCTGGTGACATCGACCAGGGTCGTCTCATGCTGCGGAATTTATCCTGGTTCCTGGAGTCTAATGCGAACCTGGATACATCTCTCAAGTTAATGCTATGCAAGACCAAAATTCTACCAAACATTGCTTATGCAATTGAAATTTGTAGTACTTGTCCCAACACAACAATGGCCAGAGCTGATAGATTCCATACTAAATGTATCAGGCGCCCTCTTGGAGTTCCATGGTACATATGAAAAGATATCGAAATGAGGAAGAAATTGAGAAGCTTGACAATCTGAGTAAGTATCGATCACGAGTTCAAAACCACGCTAATTCATAAGAATCCAGAGTGCTAAACAACCTACCACCCGAGTCCTGTCTGAGTAGGATCAAACAGATTTTCTTATGTTGACGTTGGAAGAACAATAATTTGAAAATTTCTGAAATTCAAATACGATATTCCTAATCTTTTAAACCAAAGTATTTCAAACCCACACCCAACTTCATTATTTATTGAGATACATTAACAATTTCCTACTTGTAATCCGTTTAATTTTAGGTCTTATATACACTTCAATATATTATCTAAAAATAAACTAAAATGCTTTTGATGAAAACATATTCAAATACTCCAAAGAAGCTATATTTCTGAAGAAGAATATTTCTTTATAAATTGTACAGTTTCCACTAAATACCGCCATAAGAAAACCATATGTTGAGAAGCAAGACAATAAAAGTCAATCAATTTATCTCTTAAATTAAATGACATCCTAAATAACGTGTCTTAAACTATAGATTAAATTGCATTCGATACCCTTAACAAACATAAACAATTAATTGATTAAAGTAACGTTACTAGCTGAAGTCAGGAAGACCACAAAGATCGATTTGTGTGGTTCCATGAAATAGTCAATTCATGGAGTGACAACAATCAAATCTGAGGAACGAAAATTGGCTGAACATATTTCTGGAAACACAATAAAGAGACTAGGTAAAATTTAATTTACTCCTGGAGGCAGAAGAGCAGCCTAATTGCTCGGTCACACCGGAGTCGTTCCGGATGGCAGCCTCCTTATCATCTTGTCATTCTTTCCGTTCTCTCTTCCCCATCTGTACTCCATTAAATTGTCATATTGGCTAAAATGGGGCTATCAAAGTTAATTAAATTCTGTTACAATATGTTTAATGTTTTATTTATTAACTCGCTTTTTATACAAAGTTTACAATAGCTCACTCATTCCCACCTATTGGTTGGTGAGCGCCGAACCGCTCGGGGATTACAGCTTTTATTCAAATATATAATTTGTGATTAAGATATTTGTCTAGATGCACGACAACTGCCATTAGGTATATGGTGGACATCCAAATGTCCCATCACGTAATTCTCCCTACCCAACACTAATTCGACCCTAATTAACTTATTGCTATCGTTAAAGTATTGTAATTCAAACATTCTTGAGAAAGATTATGATTCGATAGGATAAAAGTGTATATTAGACCTGCATTTCAGCACCGCACACTAAGGCAATATAGATCTGGATGCTTAAGAGGAAACGCTTGTTGTTAGTTATATGTACACTTAGTTTGACTTGTACAAAAGTATGAAGGGTGTTTTCTCACCAGCACAGATAGTCCTTCCTTGAAATAAATATGTGTGTATTTCCCCCATCTTCTTCTTGTGCCGTATCCTATCGGACGTTGGCGATCATGTTTGCAATGGCTATTCGCTGCCGCTCGAAATAATTCTATGGACGTCTTTCCGTAACAGTGTCGGAGATCCCTCTGCCATGATATTTTTCTTCTGCCTCGAGGTCGTNGATGCTTAAGAGGAAACGCTTGTTGTTAGTTATATGTACACTTAGTTTGACTTGTACAAAAGTATGAAGGGTGTTTTCTCACCAGCACAGATAGTCCTTCCTTGAAATAAATATGTGTGTATTTCCCCCATCTTCTTCTTGTGCCGTATCCTATCGGACGTTGGCGATCATGTTTGCAATGGCTATTCGCTGCCGCTCGAAATAATTCTATGGACGTCTTTCCGTAACAGTGTCGGAGATCCCTCTGCCATGATATTTTTCTTCTGCCTCGAGGTCGTCTTCCCTCATAGTGGAACAAATTCAATCCCATTAGATTTTTTTAAATTTAATGGATAAGGAGAAAATTTATCACGCGCGCTTATATAATGAAGAAGTTGGAATTAATGAAGTTTTTAATTACTTTTAAAATTAAATTTAAAAATGTACCACTTAAAAATAAATTGTTTTTATATCGGTCAAATGTGAGGAACATTATCTTAACAGTAATTTCCCAATTTATTTGTTTAATACCTGGTTTCCCAGAGTACTGTCAAAATACATTAAAAGCAAAACTTGAAGAATCTTTTCCGCCTTTTCTTTTAAAAAAATTATGGATTTTTTCTTTTTTTTTTAAATTTATATTTGAATAGAACTTTTCGCTTCCTTCGAAAAATATTCCTTATTTAGTTTGAATTGTTGAAAGAACAAATCTTTCTCAAAGTGCATCTTTGCAAAAATAATCAAATTTGTTCATTTGTTGGATCTTCGCCTTTTGTCATTTTGCTTTTGTCCGGAGATCACACTTCGTCGCCTTCCAGATTTAAAACCACATCCATATTGTGTCGCTGGTCCAGACAATAATTCCATTTGTTGACAAGCCTCCAATTAAAGATTCCTTGTCCTGATTGCTGACCGTCAGACTTTTTTTCTTCACAAACTCATTCTGCTTTTCGCAATTGTGTTTTGTGGCAAAAATAACAACTGACGATAAAACTTACAGATGTTTGATGTCGAATTTAAGAATTGTCTCTTCAAAGCTTATAGAAATATTTAAAATTAAATTAAATAACTTTCATTTTAATTAGAACGTCTATTTTAATAAAACAATAAATAATGTGAGACGCTATAAAAACTAATTAAAAATAAATTAATTTAATTGAAAATAGATAGTCATGATAAAATCACAGTTTTATGAGCTTTTAACTTCTTCTCACTCAAAGTGTATAGAGACAAGATTTTTAGTCATATGCTATTAACATTCAAATTACATCAAATTAAGTGTATTCCAATAAAAGACAACGGGATCATACCTGTTTATCGATACCTATTTAGAAATGGGTATCGCTTACCAAATTACGAACCGAAACTGTTATTCAAAAACGTTTTAAATTTATCAAAAGTGTGGCGAAAGTGCAGCCAGTGGATTTCAGAGACGAAGATGTCGAACTGATTTTTAATCTCTCGATTATCTGACAATTATTTTTTCTACAAAACATACTAAAATTTTCTAACCTAAATTGAAATAAAAAGTATTTCAATTAAGGTTAGAATTTTTTTTTATACAATTCGATTTAAAAATCTTTACACTTTTGTATAAAGTCTCTCATATATAAACACTGTTTAATTAAACATTATTCTATTGTCGCGTACAATCACAAATCGTTTAAATACATGAAATTAGTACTTTTGATCCCAAATTCAATTACTTAAAAATTTAATTTTAATTTCCTTTATTGCGTGTGTTTAGAGTAGACCGAAACTTAGTACTGGGATGCCTTATTAGTCGTATTCTTAACTTCATAGTTTGCAAACAAATAGCAAAAAATAATCATTGTATAATTATTAAAACAATTAATTAAAAAAAGGCATAGTTAAACACTTGTACCTTTCAGAAAATTCATTTCATTCGTTTTTTAGATTTTTACTTGGTAAATTTTTGGGAATTAGAGCCCTTATTCATATATAAATAAAAGAATAAGATAATTGTGACGATGTACAATACGCCCATATATACTCTCCCCAATTTTCGGCCCCAATCAACTTGTTGCTATCGAAAAACTATTACAAATGATTCCTTTAAAAAAAACTTTAAGATTATGATGGGATAGGATAAAAGTGTTTAGATTGACCATTCAACGTCGCACACTACCGCAGTATAGATTTGGACGCTTAAGAAGAGAAGGGGATTGTTGTTAGTTATAAGTACAGTTTAGGTTGTAAGTGACAATTGTCACCTACCTTAGAGCTATACAAAAAATGTACAAATGTTGTGAGAGTATTTTATTCTGGCACAGATAGCACTTCCCGGTAATTATTATATAAATTAAACAAATTCCCGCTTATTGAAATTTACCATTTACTCATTACCAAAAAAGAATAACAGAAACTATTGTTAATAAATGCGTTTTTTCATTATATATTATTAATTAGGAATGGCAGTTCAATTAAAAAATCTTAAAATATATATTACGGTGAAAGTAATTGCATTTTTGCACATTTTTAAATATAAAGATTATGCTTAGATTATACTCGAAATTAAAGTTTTGCTACCGAGACAGAAAAGAGAATTTAAATTTAAACTGAGATAAAAATAATTTGATATAATTTGGACGTAGTTGGGAGAATTTTTTTTTAAAAACAAATTGCCAAATTAAAATTAAAATGTCCAAATTAATTTTAACCAATAAAGCAATACAATTTATGTGTATTCTCTTTCAACTTTTATTTTCAGTCTCTTATTTATTATTGTTTTAAGCTATAGAAAATAAGTGAAAAGTCGCATAAAAGAAAACTGAAAATAAAAATTCTTTAAATACGTTCAATTTAACGAAAAATGTCTGCTAAAGATAAACACAATTAGAATCAATTAATTACTAAGTAATAAAAGTCTAATAATGTAAAAAATATGTGTAATTTATAAAGAAAAAGCTTTAAATTTGGAATAAGAATTTAATGGCGTATTTTGCATATTCTTGGAATTTAGAAAGAACAAATTTGATGCAATATTATTGGCAAAGTAAAAAATTCGATCCACATTTGGCAAATTATCGATAATTTCCATTGATTATGAAAATAGACCACAGTTAGATCATTATCATCTAATCAGTATTACTTTTTTCGATAAAAAGTTTAACGACTTAATTATAGATGCAAAACATATGCAAATAATTTTAGAAACAATTTGCAATCTGTCGCTTATCGTCGGCACTCTTGATGGCAAAAGATATTTCTTCTCCGGATTTTATACATTTTCTGGCTCCAAACAACCGACGAGTTGGTAAAGTTTTCTGGAAAGGTGTGCTTCTCTCGAAGCCAGAGCGCAATTTAAATTTATGGCTTCGGAATTAAACATAAACTTCACAAGTTATGTGTTTCTCTTCTCTCGGGCTGGTTCTGTCATTGAGACAAATTCACGGAATAATTTCGGTTACTGTTTATTGTATTTACGTTCTTCAGAGACTATTTCTTTTTCTGAAGTTTTATGTACCTATGGCACATGACTTTGATTGAAGATAATTGAACCANTGAGACTATTTCTTTTTCTTAAGTTTTATGTACATATAGCACATGACTTTGATTGAAGATAATTGAACCATGTAAATGCTAAAAATAGCCTGAGTTTTCTGCACAAAACTTTCTTAAAATGAAACCAAAACGCTCATAACATAAGTGCAAAATTCATTAAAAGTGAGATATAATATGAAAAGAGAAAATATATTGATTTGTATTTTAAATGTTACTTACAATAACGAACATGTGTTTAAAGTATAATACTTATATTTGGAAATTACCAACGCTAATTAACAATAAGGTTGAAATAAACTGTGTTAGTAGTGGTAGTGAAACATCATTAGCTTTCAACATTTATTGACTTAATTTTATATTTTCGTTACAAAGAACCTATAAAGTACATAGTTAAATATATGCAATAACAACTTAAGACAATATTCTTTGATTCTAATGTGCTGAACAATTTTGCGCCGAAATGGGAAAATAATAGCAGATATTCTGTTACCGGTCAAAAATGTTTTGAAATTTTAAATAAATAGTATTAAATTCGAAATTTACTACGAATAATAGTGCAGCTAATAATTTCACACATTCAAAATTTAAAAATCTGATCAACTCATTTAAGTTTCAGTGGCATTTATTTATACTTCATTTTAAAGAAAAAAATTCCATTTTATATTTAATTCACACGTCAAATTAGAATTTAAAAATTGGCCACAAGTTGGCAAACGTGTCGATTGGAAATTTCCGGTTACAATACATTTAAAACCAACAGAAGGTCAGATAAAGACAGTCAGCTTTTGTATGAAATTACCATGTTGTGCTTCTATGTGGCGCAGCACTAATATCAAA
The DNA here is from genome assembly GCA_001014945.1 of Clogmia albipunctata. Taxonomy (NCBI): domain Eukaryota; kingdom Metazoa; phylum Arthropoda; class Insecta; order Diptera; family Psychodidae; genus Clogmia; species Clogmia albipunctata. Next base: position 15,333 of record JXOV01002876.1, read on the forward strand.
TTGGTTAGTGAATCATACCCTTCACACAGATATTGAAAAATTGTTTTGCTTTCTAATTTCAGCTGTTAAGTAATTTAATTGGCAACCTAGGGTTACGACTTTTCATGACTACATGTTGTCAGTGTATTATTAGTCAATTAATAGCAACTCGACCAATTTTACAACGATCCAGTCATCTGACCATTTTATTTCTATTTTTGTTGGCAATGTTATTGATATACACAAATGAAAAAATTTTTTCGCGCTAAAAAATATCCGCCCATGATTAGATTCAATCTAAAGCGCTAACCACTAGACTGTACAGGCTTAAAGTATTTAAGAATTTAATGTAAGTACTATTAATTGTATTGTACAATCAGATCCAGTGTTCAACTACTGAAATTGCCGAAGGTAATTTTAATATATTTTACTAGCTGGTGCGGTGTGACTTTGATACGAATATTCAGTACCTTAAGTAGGAATAGTTTCAAAGTATAAATAGGTCCACTTTTTAACACAGCACACAAAGGCAGTATAGGCTTAGATACTTTGTTGGAATAAAAGTCTAAAGTTAGTTTTTTAGACAGGACTATTTACAATCTACGTATAAGACATCTTGCATTAAACATTTTTAATGGAAAAAAAATCTCTTTTTAGCACCACACCCAAGAGCAATATGAGTCTGATCTAAACATTAAATAAATAGTTTATCCATTTTGAAGGCATTTACTGAAATTGCTATGAATACACTTCTTCTGACAATGCCGTGTGAATGACATTTAAAAGTAGTTTTTCATCAAAAGTTAATCCTATTATAAACAGTATACAAGGTAAGTAACCATTAACTTGTACAATAACAAACACTAACGTTTTAGATTAAATAAATCTATAACAGTGTGTTTAAAACGTAGTTATTTCAAATTTGCCTTAAACTTCACTTCTTTCAAAATAAAATAATTTCTAATTCTCTGAAAGTATCCCACTTATCTGTTATACATAAATACATTATAAAGTGACAAACTGTTTTAGTGTTAAAATAACTACAAATCCTCACCTCTTATATTATTTTTTGCTTAATAAAAATATAAAAACCACATTTACTGCAGAGTCCAGTGTAATATTGGAATGACGACGTGACGCTGAAGCGACAGCTCTTCTTTCGACAATCTGACTTTACAAGAGTAGAATAAATAGTGCAAAATCGAGTGAATTTCGTATGCGGTTCCATTGTTTGCTTTTCCCTTGTTCTGTTACCCTGAATACAGTGTTGGACTTGCAATGGAAACTGTTGGACATTTCCGAATCGGATAAATAGGGGATGAATGAAATTATTTTCATTCCAGACTGAGTGGAATAAGTATTGTTTTAACAATTTAAAACTCAACGAAAAATAATATTTTCTGACTTGAATATTTTTAAAATAGCTCACATGAGTTTTTAGTTCAATTTATAGTATATATTTGAAAAATCTTTAAAATTCGCATTGGTATTTATTTGAGTTAAAATCCTTTATCCTATATCTATTTTATCTCATTGAAACTATTATGTGATTAGGCATTGATAGTTTTGTAGAAAAATACGAACTACAATTAAAGTCTGTACATAGATTTCTTGTCTATAATTAACAATGTGAAACCAGAACGAATAGTTCCGATTAAGAATTTAAGTACTGCTATTTTTACAACTGTTGAAAATAAATTAAATGAAAGTCTATGGTTGTTGTGTGATTTCTATCTACAACATTAAGAATCAGTTTAAAGCAATTGAAAACGACAATACTAATTCATAATAATTAAAAACGTGTACATATTATTTTTTTCGAATATCCTTAGTTAAAAATTTCGGTCATGTTAAAAATTAATCCATGCAGCAATTCTTATAAATAGTTGAAATCGTTAAATTCGTCGATAAATTTCATAAAATAAGTTTATGTTAATTTCTGTATGTAAAGTCTACCTAATTAAAATAGTTATTTTCGTTTCAAGACGCTTTGAGTTACGTCGAGAAACGAATGCTATTTTTCCCAATTTTCATTTGTAAAATAGCACTAAAACTAATTGAATATTTATATGGGAAACATAACTTTGATACTCTGGGGGCTTTCTGTAGTCTTAGGAAATAGAAACATAACATTTAATGAAACATTTTGATGTTTCATTCTTCAGACTAGAATAAAAAGAAGAAGTCGAATGATAAGATGTATTTGTGAATGAAATTGTATCTTTTCATTTCTATAGTTTATTTTTCATGCCTGTACTCATTCAGTTTTTCAAGCCGT
>JXOV01002878.1:6764-17835 GCA_001014945.1 Clogmia albipunctata
AATTAAGGTCTAAACACATACACTTAAGGGAAGTACTTGTCAAGCGAATANCGAGTGTTTAATTATGTGTTTTTCCAACCAGTTTTTTACAAAATTTTATACAATTTACATATTTATTAGCTTTTTTGGCGAAATATGAAGTAAAGAATAAGAAGACAATCCAGTACAAAATAAGGTCTAAACACATACACTTAAGGGAAGTACTTATCAAGCGAATAGAAATTTATGTTTCAATTTTTCAATATATCACGGAAATAGAGCACCAAGCACTGTATCACTGATATTCCTGTAATAGCACTTATCATTTAAACCACATTTAGAAGCCAGAACCAATATTTAAGACAAATTTTTCTTTTTGTCATTAAATGTGAAAAAATCAAATTGATTAATAAATCATGGCCTACTTTATTATAGAGACATGAAAAACGTCTAAGTATATTTTCATTCTACGCTACTAAGTTCAAAATTTATAATTTTTATTAGTTGAATTTTGGTACAAAATAATTTCTTGCGTTGTTTCTACACATTTACCTAATTAAATAAAATTTATGGAAAATAAAATTTATGGATAAACAAAAACTAAATTTCTGATATCAAACAATGAAAGGCAATGGTGCTACTACGATTGAGCATTACATTATCGTAACACAATTTTAATAGACGCTGGAAAGATTTCGACTGAAAACAGAGACATGAAATCAATTTGCTGTTATCGGGGCTTAAATTTGAGTTTAATTGAACACAAATGCCATTCATCATGCCGCTGCCCCGCCACAGAGACACATAATCGAGCAAGGAATTAATTAATGTACAAGCGAGAAGAAGAAAAGAGCAAAGAAATGGAAAACAAACCAGATGCCCTCTGACTGAACCGAGCCATGGAAATGGATCGGGAATTATTTTCGTGAAAAGCCAGAAAATTAATCGACATTCATCCAATTTTTAGAAAGTGGCATCATAGTTTCATTGAAATTAGGATTTGACTCACAAAATGCTCACCACTTGGTTCCTGCTTCCGGTTGGATGGATGCTAGATAAATTGGGAATGCCTGGACAGAATCAAAATCAATAAATAAAACACACACGAAACAAAGACTAAATTAATATTTAACAAGTTAATTTATTTACATCCAAAATCCGATCAATACACTGTTGTTCTCGTTTTCAGTGACATATTGAATTTCGCTTGCTTAGATCAATATTAGTATTTGTGTAATGAATCCTCATTTTTTCATCTCCTTCCTCTTTTATCTCGTCTCCCCCTTGACTAATGAGAGTACCAATACGGAGGCACTGTTGGCGACGACCTCTGTCCCCCGTTGTAGCTCTGTGACGCTCCCAAGTAATCGGCGGTGGCGGGGAATCCAGGATAAGGCGGGGGAGGCTGTGAGTTCTTCATCGCCTCTGGGGGCGACATCAACACCCCACACCCGTCACTCTCCTCGTCGTAGCTCTCCGATTTGATGTCCGAACGAATCCCAGCTGGAGTGTTCTTCACGACACTGCCCTCGAGCACCCCTCGCTTGCTCTTGTAGCGACGATTTTGGAACCATATCTTCACCTGGAAGAAAATTTATAGTTTAGTTTAGAACTATATTTTAAATTTCAAATAAAAGTTTGCATTATTTTGAAAATTTGTTTGTTTTCCTTCTTCTTTTAATTTATTGCGAGTAATGCTTTCAACAATATAATCGACTTTATAAAATTGAATATAGGTAAAACTTAAGATTCAATCAATTGTAAACATGAAACTTAAGTAATTCGTTTTTTTTTATAAAATTAAGGCTGCGCCAACAAAAACGGGCGTCCGGGTCATTACCCGGGCCACATACACTACACTTATACGGGGCCCGAGCAATTCGCATTGACTTTAGGCGGTTTACGCTTATCAAGTGAATTTTAACGGGTGCCCGAGTCAATTTCATACAAACCACCCGGGCCTCACACAAACAAAATACATGGGGCTCGGGCGACCGTCTTGGTAGCGCAGCCTAATTATATGCTTTAAACGATTATTTTTAAACCACTAGTCACGACACCTGTTGATTATAATTTGTAATTCAAATTGTATTGCTATTTGACTATAATTTATTGTAATTAATATAAAATTATTAATTGTATTGTTTTATATGTTCAATTTTACTAAAATAGAATTATTTCAACAATCTCAAGATTTTCTTATTTAGATGACTAATTTTTGTTTACTCCAATAGAAGTCCTTGTATAATTATACTCTGTTTCTTTTGCATATAGAAGTTTTGTTTTTAAAAATAAAATCTGGTTGCTAGATTTAAATGATTTTTTTAAAATTTGGATTGAAAATTCAATCTATTTTTATTGTGAAAAATTGAAAAAAATTCTGAAAAAATTAATACGATTGATATCAAATCTGATATTTTAGAAATTAAATATTTTAAATTCAAAAAGGACAGGGTTCAGTTTTTTGGCAAAGAAGAATTTTAATTAAAAATTAATTAATTTACATTTCAATTGAATTATGTTAAAATAATTTTCAAACATTTTCAATTACCTGTGTTGGAGATAAACTGAGGAACTGGGCCAATACTGCACGTTCTGGTGCCGACAAATATCGTTGCATTTTAAATCGACGCTCCAATTCCAAAACTATAATAAATTAAAATGAAAACATAGGTTATTTATAACATCTGAACTAGCCTAAACATTTTTTTTAGATTTACCTTGAGCTTGTGAAAAAAGAACTCTCGGTTTCCGTTTGGCTCTCATTTTCCCGTTTTTCCTCAGCTCTGATCTCGATGAGGTCACTTGACTACTGTTCATGGATGGCGATTCTGCGAAATTCAAGAAATATATCAATTGTTTGAGAAAGTTTAAAATTAATGGCTTTTTAAATATTTCAATCATTCATTTGGGAGTTATTAGTTAATTTTTTTAAATATGGCAAATGAAACTTGATTTATATAGCTTAAATTTACAAATAACTATCTAAAGTCTCATCATGTTTCATATCATTATATAAATATAAAACACAATTATTTAAAAAATTAAATTGATTGAACAGTCTAAATTTACTTCTTATTAAAAAAAAACAGAAATATTTCAATGGTAGTAGTCCAAATTTCCATGTAAAATAAACTTTAAAAAAACAATCCAACATTATCCGAAATTAGAAATTGATTTTTTTTTTAATTTAAAAAATAATTACAAAATTTCGAGTACATAGGTATATAACTTGTAAGTTCTGTTTCAATATTTAGAAAATACAAATTTCCAAACCCACTTTTTTAAAATTGTATGTTATAAAATTTTACATAAAATAAAATCTTAACAAATTTAAAACAATGCAACAAGTGTTTCATCTAGTAATGATGGGAAATGACAATCAACTATTTTAATCAAAATTTAATCAAGCAATCCACTGACATTTATGTTATTAAACTGTTTTTTTTTTTACTTTTTGTTTTGAGAACATGGCAGGTTCCTCCAAAAGAGTTTTGTTATGAAATCATTACAGCACTCAGTGCGTTTTATAATCTGACGAATGAAATGTTCATACTACACCTTCGAGTAAAACTATTTTTATTCAAAACTGTTATTTAAATAACGTGACGGGAAATTGAACCATAATTAATTACGAGTAAAGGTACGAGCGTTTAATTATGTTTTTTCTATCCAGTTTCTTTTTACGAAATCAAAATTTAAGGAAAACTTTACTTTTGGTCATTCAGTGGGGAAAAATTTAATATGATTAATAAATCATGACCTATTTTATTCTAGAGGCCAGAAAAATGTCAAAATATATTTTCTACTTAGATCAAATTGAATATCTAATTGAATATTAGTACAAATTACTAATATTGTGTATTTAGACGATTTGTTATGGTCTGCTGACATTGAATAATGCATAATTAAATAGGATTTAAATATGAAGCGCTTCCTAGAGGAGGGCTATTTAAATGTTAAGATTTTTCAGTAAAATTGTTTTTCGCACAAATAGTTGTCTATGTTCCATTTAGCCATCCGTTAAAACATTCAAACCATCAGATAATACCATTAAAATATCCATATTACAATACACACTCAAAATCTAAAATTAATTTTAAAATAAATTTGCTCAATTTGACGAATTTTTTTTTTAGAGGTAACACTAATAATAAAGAAAAATACTAGTTGTTTACATAATTCTTTGAAGCACTTGTGATATAAAAATAATTTGAGTGCAATAATATTTTATGTTACTAAAATATTACGCGGTTCATTTCGCAACATATAGGACTTGAAAGAGGAAATGATGAGAAGCAACTTGTTAATAAAATAAATATAATTATCTTTAGCCTCTCCTTCTCTAATCCAAAATTTCAGTAAAACTATCAGAATCATATGAAACAAATATAAGGCAAAATTGAGAAAAATAATTATTTTCTTTAGTGGGCTTAGAATTCTGAACCAGTCGTACAATATCAAAACGATGTATGGACGATGCGTTGGAAAATTATTGATCTCTAAAATAGTATCCTTTGGGTTGAGCAGTTTGTTAGCTACGGCACGTAATAGTCTAAAAACCCTTTACTATATCTGAATTCGAAATATTTTAATAATATTTTCTTATTTTTCGAAATTAGGATTGTTAGACTTGCAAAGTGAGCTACTGACTACCTATTATGACATAGCAACCCGTTGTTTCACTATTTTTCAAATATTTCGGAATGTTCAACTATCTCAATCATTAGATTATTTAATAAATACTCCACAGAGGAGATAAGGGGTTTATAGTGCAAAACAGAAGTTCGTTTTCTTCCGCAATTTCACGAATATTAAAGTATTTCAATTATATTTAACAAATAATTGTGGTTTGTTAAAAGTAATATTGTGCGTAAATTTGAAGCTCCTGCGACACCTGCTTCCAGAGATATCAAGGAATTGTGGGTGCATTTATAGAGCTAATTCGCGCTGTATGTGTTAAATTGAAATTTTAGAATGCTTTCTTTTCATTTATATTCAATTTCTTTCAGAAATCCAGCCAATTAGAAATATTGGTCAAACTAATTTCTTCTTAAAATAAAAATATCACTTAACGCAATATTCAAATTACACTCAGAGACAGTCTTTTAATCCTACCTGATTTCTTTGATAATCCCATAATTTGGCAGACACCAGCACTGTTCAGCTCTGGCGACTGTTCGGGTTTGGTTTGTTGTTCCATGAATTTGATGTCGTCTGACGACGATTCACTGATTAAGATGTGTTCCTGGTGCGTCGTTTGATGATTGAGGGATGATTTCTGGCACAATTCTGGAGAGAACCCCATCGTAGTAGCCGTTGAAGATGAAAGTTGGGGAAAGGGTGGCACTTGGGGAGGCACATTGGCGAATGACTGGTAGTGATGGGAGTACGGGGGATGGTGGTAGTTGGCGTTGAAATCACAAATCGAGGAGCAAGAGGAGTACGAGCCTGGAATGTGGTGATTGCCAGGGATTCCAGACTGATGATAGGACATGAATTGATGGTTTTCGTTTGAGGACATTTCATTGTAATAATTGTCCAAGTTAGATACTGAAATATTTTGATAAGGGTCCGTGTGATAGTAGTGCTCCTCGCCCTGGTCCACCATGTTCAGAATGTCCTTCACCGAAAACGGAGTCAGTGAATCGGGTAATCCACCTGTCCCGTTCACCGTCCCCGAATTGTCCATTTCATAATATCCATGAATCATTTTTTGCACTCTCACAATCACTATTTTTTCTTTAAAAATTCCAAATTGTTTTACACTTTCCTTTTTATTTTTCACAAATTACTCCACATAACCAATTTTCAATTGTATTACACAGGGGAAAAAAGAGAAAAAACAAAACGATATTGCGTCGTCAACAGGCACTTTTAATTTAATTTCATAGGCGCAATTTTCCCAGAAGACTCCGAGTTTTCAGAGAGCGAGAAGCGGGTGTTTCTTTCGAACTCCATTTTGTGAGCGAAAGAGAACCAACGACCCGCCCATAAATTGTAATTATCTCTCACTCAATCCAATGTAATAGGCAACAACAAATTTTAAATTTTATAAATAATAAAATACCCAACAAGTAATATTTTCTAAATAATAATATGAGTTAATCATTCTAATATTTTGAGTACTCGTATATAGTGAAATTGAATAATTTGCTTATCTTTTCGCGTATTTATTTGTGATTATTTTTACCGACATAACATTTCAATTTTAAATATTTACGAATATGTGAAAAAAAAGGTAGAAAATTTTCTGACGATCAAAGTAACACATGATAACATAATTGAACTTATTTATTGTGAATTGAGCAATTATCATAAAATTAAGAAAGACAATGGGGTTTCATTTGAACTTAAAAATGAAAAGGTTGAGAAATTTAAATTAATTATTCTATTTTTTCGATAAAACTATCAATATAAATATCTATGAGGAAAAACAACTCAAACGTTGAGAATCAAAGTAAACATTAAACACTGTAAAAGAAAATCATTAGTGAATAAAACATAAACAAATTTTAAAAAAAAAACTCTATTAGTAATAAAATGATTTAATTTTGTATGGAAACTAGATTGAAATTTTTGAACGATTAAAAAAGAACAAGAAATAAAATTTATGAAAAAATTTGGTCAATTTTCCCTTCAAATAGCGACTAAAGCTTGTTTAGTTGGCCCTTTTTGTTAGCACCGTTAAAGTATTGATAATCAAATACCTTACTTCATCGAATATTTTATTAAACGAGTTATTTTTTCAATTCTATTTTTGGCCACAAACTCCAACCCAAATTTTATGGACCATTTGTCAAACGTGTTACTAAAGCATACATTAAAAGGTAAAATATTCAAAATAAGGGGAATCATTTATTTTTGTTTTTTTTTTCACTTATAAGTAGCCTTGATGAATGATTAGTACAATAATTAAAGAAATAATTAGGACTTGTAATTATAGTTGATTTGAACTTAATCATTATAACTATTAATTAAATATCAATTCCAATTAATTTGCAAGTATGAAATAAATAAAGATTATATTTAATCAACTTTAATCCTAGATGCTGTGGATTTTTATTCATAACAAAAGAAAATACTAAACTATATAATTATTAATAAGGACAAATTAATAAAACAAACTATTTGTTGATAAAATATTTTGCTTCATATTTTTTATGAATATTTTTTTATTTACAGCTATAACAGTCTTTTGAAATTCACTTTAAAAGAAAAGAAGAAGAAATCATTTTCCTTATATGAATTAATATAAACGCTACCCCTTATAAAAAAATTATGGAATATTGTTTATTAAATCATAATTTATTTTGGTATAAAATATGTAGTACAAAATATTGTTTACAAATTAATTATTAATAATTGAGCTACCTACTATAAGAGATTTAGCTAACATAGTTTGGGATGTGTAGATTTATTTAACAACTGTTGTTTAAGGTTATATATAAAGTTATACTATAATTTTATATATTTATTTGGCTCATAATGAATAAAAAAAGATAAAATAATAAATTAAAAAATTATTAGAAAAATATGGAAAAAACTATTTACATTTTAAGTTGATATACTAATAATTAGGTCAATGTTTACTGTTCTACATTTTTCTAGAAATTTCAATGATCTTTCACTAATTTTATCTTTAATTAAGCCGACATTTTTGTATTATTGATTAAATGATTCTATATTATTATATATACTAAAATTGTACTTATAATTGTATGGAACTTTAATATAATTTAAAACTCTCTTAATTGTTCCATCAAATTATTTTTTTACAAAATGTTTAAATGTGTTTAATATATTCGTGTAATTAATTGTAATAAACATTAGAAAATGAGCTATTAAACAACTGATTAATGTCTTTTTCGTTTGAAGAAAACTTTTTTTGTATTTTTTTTATTTAAAAAAATTGAAATATAGAAAATTTACAATTTTATTCGTAGAACTTAAATTTTCTGAAAAAATAATTATAGTGATTTTCTTTTGACCGTAAAGTTAATATTGTGTAAAACCCATATCAGAAAGGGTCAAAATATTAGCTCAAGCACTAACTCAATTATGTATATCATAAAATATTCTTGCGCAAAAACTAAAATGAACGATTTTTTATTGCGGAAAATGAATTTCAATAAAAGCCGATGACAAGCATGTCATGCCAGAGATTGGGTTTTTGTTCTCACGACTTAAGTGGCGCCAAATGCATTTGCCTACTACTATTATATTTGACACTGGTACATTTTCCGCAAGAAAAGTACAAAGAAAAAGATCTCTCGATGTCTCGTGGAGAGCGAGGGACGTGTCTCTGTCGTGTTGTGTGTGTACAACTAAAATGTAAATGAAACCGACCTCATGTCAGCCCAGTGACGAGCAGCATCATAAAACGCGGCCAACAATTAATATTAACCAGAGACGACAACTTGAGTGATCTGTATGTTGTGCCTTTGAATTGGGCATTCTTCCATCCATCCTTCCTCTTCTCTTGGGTGCGTATGTCTGGCGAAATTGTTTTTAGAAAAATATGTTGCCTTTTCTGTCCACAACAAACCAAGCAAACACATGTTGCATAATAGCAAAGAAGAATAAACAAAGCAGGCTAATATTAATTGCTTTTAGGGAATGAAAAAAAATGGAAAAAAACGAAATTTCCTCTAAAATTAAGCGCCAATATTAAATTATCTGGATGATTTACGAGTTTGATCCCTTTCTTCTAACCCGTCCGCGACGCAATCACGACAAATCTCTATTTCAAAGGATCAATGAGCACCCGAAAAGCACTTTCTTTTCTTTTTTTCTTATGTAACTTTGGGAAGGAAATCCCATATGCCCATTCACCTAATAAAGATGTTTCAATTGTCTAGACTAGACACATTACTGTCAAATGTCTCCCAGTGTCTACAGGACCTCAGTCTCATTCCGAGGGATGAATTATTGGCTTGCGGCGCATTCAAATGAACCCGACCGAGAAATGGGCAGTCGAATGTTTTTACATTCACCCGAAACCCAATTTGTCTTCGATTCCGGCGACCCGACCAAACTCTCATCCTCTCAAATCCACTTGACCCTAATTTCCCATAAATTTTGCGGTTTATTTGGATGCTTGATGGAAACGTATTAGAGTTTTTTCTCCGTTAGATATTTTCCAGGACAAAGAATGAATGTTTTATTTTATTTTAATAACATTGTTCGAAATAATTGCGACTTCATTCAGAATGAAAATATATTACATTTTCAAACTATTGCAACACTTTTTTTAATCACATATTAATCTCAGTTCACGGTATGAAATAAAAAAAAAAAACAAAAGACTAATCATCATGTTATCCATATTCAAAAAAAAATACTTACAATTAAAGGTAGAAGTTGTCAAGCGAATAGAGATTTCGGTTTGAATTTTTCGATATATCAAGGAAATAAAGTAACTACCTTAGTAACTACCTCTACAATAAAGTAGACTATGATTTATTAATCAATTTAAATTGTTTGACAATAAATGACAAAAAATAAAATTGTCCGTAAATATTGGTTCTGGTTTCTAAATGAGGTTTAAATGATAAGTGCTATATCATGAGTATATCAATGGTACAGTGCATGGTGCTCTATTTCCGTGATATATCAAAAACGTTCTATTTGATTGTCAATGTCTATATTACTGGATTATCTTCTTATTCTTTACTTCATATTTTGCGAAAATAGCTCTTAAATTCTGTAAAAACTGGCTGGAAAAACACATAATTAAACACCCATCTCTTTTAGGAAACTCATTTCATTTGTTTTTTAGAACTGTAATCATGTTAAATTGTGGTCAATCAATTCAAATAATATTAATTAACTTGATTCATGCTAATCACTTCCATTTTAAGAAATATTGATCTTATAATTAAAAATTAGTTGAAAATCCTTAAAATATTATAAACTTTACCTGCTTTTTGACTATATTTACGAAATTATTGTATAACTTTTTTATATGTGTAGTATTTAAAATAATTTATCTTGAAATGAAAATTATCAGTATGTACTTTCAAATGAAAGTAGTGGGTTTTTAAACTCTTCCTCCTAAAAATACCATTAAATTCTAAATAAAGTCCTCTTTCCATAGACATGTTTGATATATTTATTATATCGGAAATGCCATTATTAGCAAAAACCTCTCTTTGGCATTAACAAATTAGAATACAATAGACTGGTTGTATAATCTCGGTGAAACTCAGGGGTAAGGAAGGCCATACTATTATTCATATTAAATCTCTTTTTATTTTGACCGTTTGATTGATCTAATTTCGATATTTTAAACTATTGCATATATTTTATTACCAATTTTGATTCGGTGGAAGATTTTCCTGTCAGGAAACTTTATCGGGTCATAAAACTTATTTATATAAAAATAGTGTTCATTCATTAAAGAACTACATTTTTGATTAATTTTGTGTCATCCTGGAACGTATTCCCTATAATTTCAAAAAAATACCAATCTTTTTTTGCTTTTTCCTTATCTGCGGTAGTTTTGAGAAAGTAACCCCCGCAAATAACCTGCTTTCCCCTTTTTTATATGTACAGAATCCGTTTAAAATAATATCGAAGAGCGAGGATTGTTCTTGCTCGATTTCCTCTTCGCCATTTCGTCACAATAAGTGAATTTTCATCTATCCTGGTAAAAAGAGTTAATAGTTTTTCTTTTACAGATAGTTCGAAGTTTAAATGCCGACATTTATTGTTTCCGAATTTGTTATTCAAAGTTGAAAAAAAGTCAATACTTTTTGATAAATTCTCTCTATTAAAACGAAAATTATCTATTTCGGTTCGAAGGAAAGCAAAAAATACAAATGCGGGAAGTGCGGGTGAATGAATAGAAATGCATTATTTCTTCGATAAAAAATCGCGAAATTAATTTCATATTAAATGAACATTACAGAACATCATTAGAAGAACTGCGGGCAAACGTTTTCGATAATAATCAACCGCAATTTACAAAGGCTGTTATCGCACTTTCTGGTTTGAATTATTGTAATAATGTATTATTTATTAATTTTTATTTTCTTCTTATTTTGAATTGTATACTTTAAGTTTATTTATACAATTTTGTATAGTAATA
>JXOV01002884.1:3575-27366 GCA_001014945.1 Clogmia albipunctata
AACAAAGTCAGCGGTTCTTTTTTGTATGAATTTATCGAGCTGTGCGTCTAGCTGGCGAACGTTGATTATTGAACCCTATGCAATCCCAAGTAGAGTATAAATGCTTATCGACTATGTTGCATCTACAAAAAATTTCAAGCATTTCAAACCAAATTACACTAAAATCTAAATAACCCTACGTTTTATTTAAAAGTTATACAATACTTTTTGACTCATTTATCTTAAATATGAATCAGGTAAGATGAATTTTAAAAAATTACTTAAAAACGTGTGGGAAAATGAACCATAATTAACCACGAGTAGAATTCTACAAAATGAGTTTAATTAGTTTTCTAATTGATACGAGTGTTTAATTATGTGTTTTTCTAATCAGTTTCTTATAAAATGTTTTATTTGCTATTAATTACAGAAATATGCAGGAAAGGAAGACAATTCAGTAATGAATAAAGATCTAAACACAAAAAATTAAGGAAAGTAACTGTCAAACTAATATAATTTTAGGTTTAATTTTTTTTTAATATATCTTGGAATTAGAACACCATACACTGTATCGCTAAGATTCTCGTAATAGCACTTATAATTTAAAAACGCCATTTAGAAGCCAGAAATACTATTTAAGAAAAAATAGTTTAGCACATTTAATAGGAAAAGATTTAAATTCATTTATAAAATAAAAATAATGGTCTTCTAAAAGTTAGGACCAAGAACACAGAACAAACTTATTTTCCTCATATGAAACTAAAATCTATAATTTTGAATTTTAAGGATTGCTTGGCACAAAGTAATGATTTATATGATTTGAAATTTTCTGTGGAAATATAATTATGTATAATTAAACAGGGTGTAATTATGAGGAACTTTCTAAAGGAAGCATCTGCAATTTTTTAATAGTATAACATCATGTTTTCAATTTGAAAAAATCAATTATTATAATAAACACTAAAACTTAAAACTGATATAATTTCAAATTGCTTAAAAAATAACAGGTTCTCAATAATACGTAAAATCAAAGAAAACTCGGAATAAAACCAATTCACTTATTAATGGTTATATTTTCATAGAAATTGAATTGTCTAGTTTGGTGTTATTTATTGTTATGTTTATGTGTGTTTTCAATCACTCCCTTCTAAATAACGTACTACATACAGTTATCAACTTCACGAAATCTATTTGGATGCATCGCTTTAAATTCCTGAGTTGCAGAAACGTGATTTCCATTTAATCACGTAGGACAATCACCCGAGTTCCTACAGCCAATAATAAAATACGTGTCTGTCGCTCTTACCTTTGTGAAAAACACAATTAAATAGAGTAAAGCATTTCAATCGTACCTATATGTGAATTTGAAAAATTCTCCCCATTTCAGCAAAAAAATGTGAGAATTTAAAACTCTTCATCGCCCACAAGTTGGGATTTAAACGTTGAGTGCCGAAATGATATTTTTGAAGAGCCTTAGCACTTAAAGTATGCATTAACGACACTTTAGGCATTATTTTAAGTGTCTAGACATTTGTCACAATTAAGAGAGCATACGAAAAATGAAAAAAAAATTAAAGAGGTTTTAAAATAAAATTTAAAATAAATCACATGTATTTGAAAAATGTTTGAAATTTAAATTGTTTTTTATCTTAGACTTATCTTAGACTTTTCTTCACCCAAATTGGTTTTGTAACAGTTTACTTTTTCTGCACGGAGAGTTGAAATAATTCAAAATTTGCAAACTAATTGTCACCAATTTATTAAAATTACAAATTTATGCCATAACCATATCTCTACACATTATTATTGAAATTTTTACCGTTGAAAATTTCGTTGTGAATGGTTGCTACACAATTTGAAAAAAAAACCGCTGAGTCTTACTTGTCACCAATTAAATAAAAAATTACATATTATTGTCATAACAAGTTAATTATTTAAATAAGAATCAATTTGAAAAAACCGTTGCGAACGTTTTTATTAGTAATTATCGAATAACTGATATTTTTTCAGAATTNCACAATTTGAAAAAAAAACCGCTGAGTCTTACTTGTCACCAATTAAATAAAAAATTACATATTATTGTCATAACAAGTTAATTATTTAAATAAGAATCAATTTGAAAAAACCGTTGCGAACGTTTTTATTAGTAATTATCGAATAACTGATATTTTTTCAGAATTACACAAAATAGCGTTCGATACAAATATGAAAGCGGTTATTACTGCATTGATTTACCTATTCTGACGAGGGCAGCGGGTGTGATAAATATGGTAATTTCGTGCTGTAATAACATCTATTTCACATGTAAGAAATTTCAAAAGGGGAAAATTTATTTTTACTAATTTTATGTGTATTTTAATTAATTTTTTTAATGTAAATATATAAAAAGAATTTTTTATGATAACTACAAGTTAAGAGTTCATTTTAAAAATTTCAGATAACACAACACATCATATGCGTTGTGTAATTTAGTTGAGGTGTCAATTAAGTATCCGTTTTATCTTTCAATTTCTGAAAGGAATATGAGGAGTTTCAACCTCAACCAACGGGTTTTGAGTTTTTAATGTTTATTTGTTTTTAGTGTATTATTAGCCAATTAATAGCACCTAGTCCGGTTAAAAAAGGATCCAGTAAATTGGGTTGTATGAAGATTTTTCAACCCTGTCGTAGTCAAGTTTAGAAAAGAGCTATGTCAAGGCGTTTAGTACGCCCTCCTTTGAAAGAAGCGCTTTGTGAGTGAAATAACTCAGTATGAGCCGCCCTTTCAAACACGACTCTAACAATAGAAACCTAATTCTGATAAGGAAGACCAATCGAGTCCAGGTATAATAAACTCTTATAACATATCTTTAGGTATCTGAAGTCCAATAACTTACAAAGCCAATTAATGGTTCTAGACAGAATTGGGATTTCTATACCAATAGATTAAATCAAAATTAAGTTACTTTCCATTTCAATTGATTAGTTTATCTATATTCAATTTTTTTATTTCATTAATAACTTAAATAATAATAAATTTAAACTTACTAATTAGAAAAGTGTTTATTTATTTTCTTAAAATAAACTTTAATTTCCAATTTCAATAAACAATTAATAAAGATTAATTTCTTTTTAGGATATCTCAATTGCAAATTTAATATTAAAGTATCCATTCTTGGAAAATATATGTATTCAACTATATACTCGCATTTGATAAAAAAAATATACACAGCGAGGATTTTAAAATCCTTCCCAAACCTTTTATATTCTAAAGTGTACTTTAATATTTGAAATAAACTTTCAAGTTTTATCTTTGTTAAAAAGCATAAGACATAAATATATGTAAACTATACACAGACTCCCATCATCCTTGCCAAGATATGTCATAAAAATGTTGGTTAGTTGGATATTAAATAACAAATATGACTTTATGGCTGGTGAATGTCCTCATCTAGGTGGTTATGCATTTAGTGTGATCCTGGTTTTAACGCAATTCACTTAGCCTTTAAGCAGATAATCTCCACTGAAATCTCCCCGATAGAGAGCAGCAGAAACGGAGGAGATAGACGTAGGAAAAATCGATGAATATTAATTCAATGGCCACCACCAACTACGAACGTCGTCGGGCTCGGCAAAAGTGTGTTCGGGCTGATTATTTCAAGTCACCTCGTTGGATGAAGAGAAACGGAAATGTCATTCAAATCACGTAGCTCCATTTGCATTTGATTTTATCCTGGGAGAGACGACCTTAATAATAATATTTCAATGATAATTTCATTTGGCTTTAGGATTACGCACTAGATCCATAGATTCGGGCTCGGAGATTTGCTTTTTGGGTTAATTGCTCTAGATTTTCTGATACCAAATACACAAACAAGTCATGAACAAGAGAAAATATATAATTAAGTAATTATTGATGTAATACGTTTAAATGCTCGAAATGAAAAGATAATTCAAACAAATAAATGATAAATAAATTTGGAAAACTTAGTTTTAATCTATTTTTTTCAGGCATTTTTTATTTTTAAATTTATAAATTTATTTAGACTTTCAAAACATGTTAAAATTTTTAAAAAGTAAAACTTTTTAATTAATGCCGCAACATTAGAAACAAATAGCAATTAATATGGTAATCTTTTCTTCTTTTGAATTATAACTAGAATAAATAAATGAATTGGTTATTGGTACGTTGGGCGCAGATCCCTCTCAGGAGTTATAGTTCTTTATATATATAAAAAAATGTATATGAATAGATGTGTGTAGAGGATGGAAGATTGGAGAGTGTATGACGAATCAATTCAGGAACTCGTTACATTTGTTGGAGTCCACTTAAATTGGGATGATGGTGACCGATGTACCTGGAGTGAGGATTGTGTTGGATCTGAAAATTCGTATTTTAAGCACAGGAGTGAATTCCTCACCTACTTTATCAAACCTAAACTATAATTTTTTATAATTAATTATTTATTTGGTTATCATAATTAAGTATTTGAAATTATGCTTTTGCAAATGTCGCCAGATGGGTTTTGTAGTTTTTGCTCATTAATGTGCATTGCCGAAAATTGTCATAAAGTGACCGTCGTATTTGGACTATATGTTGAATATTGGTTTTTCAACAAGATATTTGAAAATGGATTTAATTCACCTATAGTATCTTTCAAATGAAAATTCTAAAAACTAACATTAATTTCATTACAAACTGATCCTTAGCCTTACTAACTGTTTAACCCAAACCTACCCTTAACCCTTCCCTTATACTGTGTTTGACCTATACTGCCCTCGTAAGCGGTGACGAATGGCGGGTCGTTGGCACATATATCCTATCCACCTCCCTTAAAACAAAAGTAGATAGTGAAAACGCCTACGTGAAGATGAGGCGGTGGGCGGCATTCAGCACCGCGCACTAAGGCAGTATATATTTAACCATTGTAAAAATAGGTTCAATGTAGTAATGTAAACAGTTAGTATTAGTTACCAGATTTTTAGAAATAATGAGAACATGTTGTGGGTGCTTCTCCCTGCTCTGATAGTCGATTGAATTGGAAAATAAGCTATAACTTTGAAAATTAAGTTTGTGTAATTCCGTTCCGAAAAGTAGCCTCTTTTTAACTCAATTTGGTTTTGTAACGGTTAACTTTATGGCACTGAGTGCGGTAATATTTCAAAATTTGCACGCAAATAGTCACCAATTTAATGGAATTACATATTTTTGTCATAATCAAATTTATTATTAAATTTTAATTTGAAAATTTCGTTAAGAATTGTTGTTCCACAATTTGAAAACCCGGTTGCAAACGTTATTAGTAATTATCGATTAACTGGTATTTTGTTCAGAATAACACAAAATAGCGTTCAGTGTACATGTGAATTCGGTTATTTCAGCTCTCATTTGCATATTTTAACTCGATGTGCTCGTCAAAATACATGACAAATTCGTGCTGTAATAACTTCTATTTTACCACATGTATCGAAATATGCTATTATAACATAGTTATAACGTAAGTTTCTTTTCTTTTTAATACAATCGCCTCTCGATAATTACAAATTTGGGCAATTTTAGATATTTCGAATCATTGAGAGTTTGAATAATCAAATGGTTCAATCGATGCTGATCTGACTAGATTACAACTATTTTAACAGAAAATGTTAAGTTTGAATTACCGCATGGTTTTGTTAAATATTATAGCAAAGTTGTTTTTGTCGTTACCAATTACCGGGAGCATAAAAATTTATTGATTTAGTTCGAAATATCAAAAGATTTTGTAGGAATAACTTTGAATTAAGGAGAGGTTCGAATTATCACAGGTATGAATTATCGAGATTCGACTGTATCTTTTATATAAATTATCCGAATAATTTATATTTTAAGCAAATTTTTCAAGAAATTTATAAAATACCTATTGAGAACAAAAGAAATCATTATTGTCATTTAAAAATTTTTTTAATCCTTAAATTATAATATGAAGTGAATAAAATATTACTTATTTTGTAATAATAATATTTAAAAAAATGGAGAAGATATTTGAGGACAAACTGTATTTGGAAATGAGGCCGAAGCTGATAACAACAAAGTCATTTGCAAGGCACAAGTGGCGACTATTCGTTGTTTTCTATTATGTCCTAATCAATACCAGTTTATCACTCTGCTTTTCTGTTTGTTAATATTCTCCCCAGACTCATTGATTACAGTTCCTTTGTGGTCTCCGTAACGATTATTGGCGTCGTCGTCTTCATTATCATTACGATTGAATTGAATTTACGGTAATCAATTTATGCGAGGGATATTTTCGCCACAATGGATTTTAAATTTACAATAAAGGAAATTGAATAAATAATCGTAAATTTTTAGATTTTATATATTATTTATTTAAGTGTATTGCTCTAGTTACTCCATTAATTCTTCGAAATACTACGAGGATGGATTGAAAAGTTTCCGTAATGAGCGAGAAAACACACTTATTGATCATATTTTTGGTTTCATTTCTCAACATAGTCTCCTTGGAGACCCATATATTTAATTAGAAGTTTCTATGTTTTGTAGTTTTGTTTTATTCGAGTCTGAAAGCGAACATTTCATCACATTCATCATCACATCACATCATCATTACATTTGTGTAAGCAACGCTTCCTCTAGAAAGTGGTCCATAACCGTACAATACTTAATTATTCACTATTCGATACCCGCAAATACACAAAATTAGTACATTTTTTAGTATATTTCGATACAAGTGGTTATTACAGCACGAATTTACCATGTAGGTAAGTGAGTACTGTAATAATCGATTTCACATATGCATCGAACATTATTTTGTGTAATTCTGAAAAATATCAATTAATCGATAATTAAAAATAAAAACCGTTCGCAGCGGTTTTTTTCAAATTGTGAAACAAGTAACACAATGCGTTTATTAGAGTGAGATGGGAATACTCACAACGAAATGGTTTTGACAACAATATGTAATTTCATTAAATTGGTGACAATTTGTGTACAAATTTTGAAGTATTTCAGCACTCTGTGCAAAAAAGTAAACCGGTACAGAACCAATTTGCGTTAAGAAAAATCTACTTTTCGATACAGAATTGCACAAATCAATATTCAGTTCCTAAAAATATCAATTTTAGATATTAGTAAGGAAAATGCATTATGGAAAATATATTATGAAATCTTTCTTGACACTACAAGCCTTGATTCATTGTTCATCTGTATCTATTCATTAAATAGCAGCAAATTATTAGTAGAAAAAAATATCGATTCTATTCACCGTATCCAAGATTTGAAATCTGCATGAGTTGTACAAATAGTATTGACGATACTAGTTGTTTTCCTTTCCTCATTTCTATTTTATTTTTAAAATTTGGTTTAAAATAAGTATGTATACAAAGAGTTATATTAAAAACTAAATAATTGGTTTTCAAAACAACAAAATACCATTTCTAAACCGTCTTCACAAAGAGAAATAAAATTATTGGAAAAAGTTCATTTGAAATATTTTTCTAAAAAAATATCCATATAATCATAATCTTTCCAATGAAATATGCAGATAAATTTTACCAAAATATTTGGTAATACATATTCAAGTTGAACTTTCATAATTATGGTTCTTTTCATAAACGTGCAATATTTCAACAAACTTTGCTTGTAAATATTGTTGTAAAAAACTTTCGACATCGGCCTGATTTCAAAGATAATCATAATTTTGTTTAAAATCCAATACTTGGAAAAGACACCCTACAGAGGCGAAAGCAAAAAGGTAAATGACAAGGTGAGTTTTAGCACTTGTGGGTGGATTTATAGACCTAAATTCACGTGAGGGATTTAAGCTCTGATTTAATAAATAAAGCGATAGAAAATGATGATAATAATAATAAAAATTTGTGGAAAAAGAGGAGGAAAAGGCAGATGCCTAGTATGATGATGGTGACACCGGCGGCGGGCGGCGGCGGATGCTGGGCTGGTATCGTGTCTCGGGGATTAACATCTGACAAAATGTAAATTATACTTATTACGGCTAATGGACATGATTTATGTGATTTGATGTTGTCATGTCAAATTGGTGGCATTAAATCGGAGATAATCAGTGACAAGTGCAAACAACGGCAAAATAAGTACCCCATATTAATCCCATAAGAATAATTAAAATCACAATAGGTCGACCGGGCCTCAAAGTGAGCAATTAATTTCTATTCCACTCTGTGAAATATTTCAGTTGTTAGAGATCATAATCTTAAAAGTATGGGAATTTGTTTTAATTCATGATATTCCCCTTCTATGTGGAAAAATCCTTACTTTAAATATTAGCTGTACATTAGGAATATCCTTCTTTATGTTAATTAAACATTATTACCCACCAAATGTATGGAATAATAAACATCTTAAATAAATATAAAAATATACCTATATAAAAAATATTGATGCAAAACCAATTGGTTTTAAGTAATCAAAGTTTTCCCAATGTTTGCCAATCTTTGATAATTGACAATTGAGTAGCAGTTCTACGAATCATTATTTGTTATGATATGAATAGTATCATAAATACATCATTCCATATAGATCCTATTAATTGACAGATTTTTGCCATCGAAACAGAACACACATACTGTATACATTCAAGTAATGACCTAAACTACTAGTATTAGAAAGATCCGGTTTATTTCTTCGATTCTATGTATTCCATCAAAGCTTTTGAAAACCTATCTAAATTCGAACAAATAGTGACAGTATGATAATTTAGTTTTATTAAAATAACGTAATACAATAGGCTCGTAAGAAAATTAATATTGTAATTTACAATTGAATTAACAGTGACCGACTGTTAAAAATGCCCTATCCATTCATTTGCCAATATTAAAAAAATCGACAATTGAAACCATTATTTCATATTGTGGGTTATCAGTTCTGTTTTGCTTAAGTAATTGCGCCATTCTAACAATAAAAAAATTTAAAACTAATTAAAGAAAAAATTCATAATTTTTCCAATGAGTCAGCACAATTTTTTTAAAAATAATTTTATACGAAAAAAATATGTAATACTCAATCGATAGTAAAGCATCGCCATGAAGAAGAAATCGGAAATTTTCGGGTGGAAGTAACTGGAATGCAATTACACAAATTGAAGATTTTAGATTAAAATTTTGTAAAACTTGAAATTTAATGAAGTTTCACTAGAAAATCAATCGTAATTCAAGGACAACATCTTAATTTGAAAATGAAATGGCATTTTAAGACTACATTTTGTTGTAAACAAATGAGTTTCAATTGTCAATTCTGTGAATGAAGCAAGTTGGTTATTAAGATTGATTTTGAATTGGACTATGAAATTTGTATGATATTTCCAGTCACAAACACATTTAAATATAACGTCGAAAAAATTGCTTATTATATGATATATTGCCGGGAATCAGCACAAACTTTGAATTTCATAAAATAATTTGATGTGAAACCTAATAGACCATAGTTTTAAGAGATTATGTATATTTTTAATCTCGTAATTAAAAAAACTAAGTTTTAAACTACTTTTGTGTAGGCAAGACTATAATTGTTTCGATAAAATATATTCCATAATTAAAGTACAAAAACTATTTCATAAATCGATATAGTCAAATAAGTAATGTTTTCCACAACAATATTGAAAAGTTTAAAAAAATGCAATTTCTTGTTTCAAGTGAACAAACTTTAATGGTTTTATTGCATTTATGTACATATTACGTGTACAAAAAGTCAGAACAAGATAATCCTGAGTTTAATATCTTTCAATATAAGCATTTTGTACTTAATTAGTTGAAACCTTGAGCTTTTTCTACACAGGATGCCACTTTGGATTTTAATAATACTTGCAACAAACAGTTGGAGATTCATTGAAGTGATTTTTCGTGTTTTACTTGAGAGAAGTTTGCAACTTTATTTGCAGACAATCTTCTTCTTTGTGTTTTGATGAACCAAGCCAAGCCAGGAAACTGCACATCCTCTTCCAAAAGCAATTTAATTACTAGAATTTTGCCATTTGCCGAAAAGGTTTTTTATTTAATTTTGATGAAATTGTAATAAAGTGTCTAATATCATAAATAAATGTTTTAAAAGTGCGTGAAAAAAATAGCTTTCTAAAAATTATAAATTACCGTACTTCCAACATAATTGCTTTTCAAGAGAGAATTTATTTTCGAATTCAAGGACAACAAACAGCCGGATATCCGGTATTAAAGGTCGAACGCTGTACCAATTAATCAAAATTTTATCAATATAATTTTGAAATATGGAAATTGCTAAATATTTAACTTTTAATTTGATTTTAAACAAGTAGTCATGAATTATTGTTAATATTCTTTGTCTTCCTTGACGACGACTAAATAAACTTTACCGATCTGTGTCTTAAATGCTTTAAGTAATAAAAGTTATCAAATGCCCAGCCAATTTGTTACAATTGAATAACAATTCTCAATATTTTCATTGACAGCTTTTTGTCACCGAAATAGAACACACATACTACTATCCGTCACAACATTCATCTGTATCCATTCATTGCATGGCAGCAAATTACTAGTATATTTTATAGATAATGTTTATCGCTTCGATTCCATGCACTACATCCTATCTTTGAAAACTTGCCCAAATCGATCAAATAGTATTGACGATAAGCAAAGAGAAACCCGACATGCACATTTCTTAAAATGTTCGAGTAATTTTCAAACCACGGTTTTGTACAGTAAACAATTTACAACCATTCTAAATTCTAGAGTATTTTGATCAATTTGCTGAAAATCTTCCACAAAGATCACACATTAATAGTAAAAGAGCATTTTATTTCAAAAAAAAATGTTTTATCGATATGAACCACACGAAAAAAAAATAATTACACAAATAAAAGTTTGGGGAATAGGAAGAGGTGATGTTCATGGTGTTATACACTAGAAATTTATTCTTCCGCAATCAATAGCCAGTTGAACATGAACAATAGTAAATTAAGACGAATAATCAGGTATGAAGTTTGTTGTTTGTTGTTTGCTTTGGTTTAACCTTATAATTTAAATTAAAAATGTATCGAAATAAGGATTATGAAAAAATATTAATATATAAATTTGAAATAAATTCAATTCCAATGAATCACCAAAGCAAATTGAATTTTAGATCGACCGAGTCTTTTATAAAATTGTTCAATTTACATGTCCGACGTAAAGAAAGTAACACTAATTATAAAAACCTTATATAAATATTTTATATATTAACATTAAGTACAAAGCGAAATATAGACAGATAAAAACAAGTAAATGAAAACCCGAAGATGAAATCCATAAAGTATTAAATTATATTTTGGCAATTCCGTATCGAAAAGTAGACTTTTCTTCACGCAAATTGGTTGTGTAACGGTTTACTTTTCTACACGGATTGCTGAAATAATTCCAAATTTACACGCAAATTGTCACTTATTTAATGAAAATACATATTGTTATCAAAACAATTTTGAGTTGAGTGTTCTCAACTCACTTTAATAAACACGCTGTCTTACTTGTACACATTGACACAATTTGAAATCACCCACTGCGAACGGTTTTTATTTATTTATCGAAATAGACTATTAACATAACTTTATAACCCTGTTATCGCACGCAAACCATCAATGATGGTTTTAATGAAATTCTGAAGCAGTTCTCGTTTCGACGAGATAATTTTTCGAGATATCATAAATAACGTATTCATAAATTAAAGCATAAATAATCACAGTGTAATCTTTTGTTGGGTTTGATAAGCGAGAACGTCTTAATCTGGTTGAATGAAGATTAAAGATAAGTTTTAAGAAAGTGATTTATTTAATTCTTCATCCGCTCATTCCTGATCAAGATCTTCTTAAGTATAGTCATAGTTTAATTTTTGGGAAGATGGATAAAAACGAAGTTAAGGATTTTGATTCTCTTGGTAAATTTAAAAATTTAAATAAAACCTTGTACATAAAATATTGAAAATTATCATTTGATAGATGATAAAACCCAGGAACTAATCAATGCTGCGATCGAGATTCGGAAAATGGCCTACACACCTTACAGTAGTTTCAATGTTGGAGCTGCTCTGAAGACAGAAGATGGCCAAATTTGGACTGGGTGTAACATTGAAAATGGGGCTTATTCTCCTACAATTTGCGCAGAAAGAACTGCTGCTGTGAAGGCCATCAGTGAAGGACACTTGAAATTCGTCGCTTGTGCCGTTGTCGCTCATCAAGAGGACTCATTCACGACCCCTTGTGGAGTCTGTAGACAGTTTTTATCTGAATTTGCGGGACAAGAAGATTTTCCACTTTACGTTGCTAAACCAGATCGCAAGAAAGTTTTATGTACTTCCCTTAATACTCTTTTGCCTTTCGGTTTCATTCCCATGAAAAATTTTGAATAAAGTTTGTCAATAATGTTTTGAATATTTTTTATGGTATGCAATTCATATAACACGAGTATCACTCAGTTATTTTTATGATATAACACTTTGGTTCATTTTTGTAAACTTAAAAATACTTTGTGTATAATAGTTATTTAATATACATAAAGTATTTTTAAGTTTACAAAATTGAACTTTTGTTGCTGCTTCCAAGTCAAAAATTACTTAGAAACTTATTGAATAGTAAATCCACAAAATAAACTTATTTTGTGTATATTTATTTTAAAAAAACAAATAACTATAGGTTATAGTTATTTATACAACTAGATCGATAAGATAAAGCAGTATTAAACATTAGAGGCTTTTGAAGCCACGAGCGTAGCTTAAAGACGAGTATTTAAAAATGCTTATCGACCGTGTTTTATACAATTAATACATTATTTAATAAATCAATTTACAATGTTGTTACCTTCCTCACATTGTTTTCTTTTATTTTTCTAATTCCACGGTTCCAGTGGAACATAGAGGTTATCTTATATAGTATATCCAGATTCCACTGAGCGCTCTATTTATTCTTTTGCTTTATTCCTTGCTAGCGCCGAAATCTGGCTCTTACAAAAAATGTATTTCCGAAAAAACAAGTACATCAAAATGTATGTTTCTGGAAAGAGAAAATTATTTTGAATTGAATGGTAATTTTAAAAATCGTATAAAGTTATTTTTAACGATTCTATTTTAGATTTTGTGTAATTCCGTACCTGATTTTAACGCAAATTGGTTCTGTAACGTTTTATTTTACACCACGGAATACGGTAAAGTTTCAAGGTTTGCACACAAATTGTCACCAATTTAATGAAATTACATATTGTTCTCATAACACAATCTCTACAAATTTTCGATAGAGTTTATTAGAATGAAATAGTAATGTTTCTATCTCTATCCAATCAATTCAGATTTATTTAAGTAGTGGCTCTCTCTCTAATTTGATTTGATTCCCTTACTTGTTCCTCAATTTGAAGGAGCCGTTGCGAACGTTTTCACCAAGAATTGCGCAAAGTAGAAACGAAATGTTATTGCACAACATTTTCTGGTGATAAAAGAGATGACTTGAAGATGATACTAAAACAAACACTGCGTTTCATCCTTTTATGACAGGTGTCTCCGATTAAATTGTAATTAATATCTCGGAATGTATCAATCTGATCTCAATTTGTTTGGCACGAAGAAAGGTCTCATCATTGGCCATCGTCTGTACTATAAATCAAAAGCCTAGATTTGTTACAAATGATTTATAAAGGATTGCGAATTTCCCATACAGAAATATCGTTTCATCCTTTTACGACAGGTAACTTGTTTTCTCCCAATGCGCCAACAAGAGATTGGTTTTCGTGATATTTTTAACTGATATAATTAATAATGTATATCATTGGCGCGAAACTATGGTGGTTTCACAGTCGAGATTGACACTTCACACTGTCAAAGTTTTATGACAGTCGATAATTATTTAGGTTTGCAAGACATCTATATGTTCGAACCGACATGTCATACGTGTTCTCCTAATAGTAGGTAGCCAATAACTATCTTTGGAAGTCTAAAAACCCTTACTTCGGATTATGAGAAAATAGTATAAAAAGTTTTTGAGTTCAAACAATGATAGCTATTGAAATCAGATTTCATTATACATTTTGGATGGCCCAATAGGACAGCTAATAGTCACAGTCACAAGTAATATTTTCTGATCTAGCGGATTTTAGGATATTACGTGCCGTAGCTAAATTCCCTACACATCGTTCATACATCTTTTTAACATCGGACGACTGGTTCAGAATATTCAGCATTATGAATGTAATCCAAAATTTTATCAAATATTATATATATTTTATTATATGAAACAAGTTTAAGGTAAAATTAAGCAAAATAATTATTTTCTTTAGTGTCCTTATTCAATTAATGCTTTATATTTAAAGTCATACAATCTGTGGTGTTCTGTTAGAAAGAGAAATCCGACATGTGCATCTCATTTACAACGTTTTATTTAGATTTAAACAATCAGTTTTGATGTGAAATCATTCGCTAATACAGTTAAACCATACACAACGAAACTGACGTCCATATAAATTTGTTGGATTTCTTCCACGGAGACCATACTTTAATAATAAAAAAAGTACACTTCTGCTGTAAAGAATTTTTTAAATCTCTTGGACTATGAAAACGATTTTGACAGTGCAAATTTGAGTATCATAAAATCATTTTTTTGCAAAAAATGAATATAATTAATTATATACAGAACTTTGTTTTAGTTAAACGTGTGCCAAATTTTAATAAACTCAAAATATTAAATTATTTTTATGACATCTAAACACGAACGAAAAACATTTTTTTGTTTATCAATGTAATACCAAACATGTAAAATATCAAACATCGAGAAAGTTTGAACTTGTCGCCAATGAAGTTGTTAATCTGAAAATTCCTTTGAGGCATATATTTTACGAACATTATTATTACAATGGAAACTAATTTTGTTGCAAAACGTGGAACAAGTTGAATACTTGTCGGTTTAATGTATTTATACGTCAGTGTTGCGGAAATATAAGCAAAGTTTTTAACCATGAAATTAATTTTCGTTACCAAAAGAGTTCATACCCATCATCAGCATGACAAGCTTTGTTTGTGCTGTTTCGTAGAGTGATAAGATAATAAATTCGCTACTCAAAACAACAACAAATGAATTTACTTTTGAGTTTAGTGCAATATATTCATATAATGTTTTCTAAATATCTTTAATATTAAAATCCTAATGCTTTAAAATAATCTAGACCCACAGGTATAACGTAGCCAGCCCAACAATGAAAAAGAAGTTTTTCGTTTAAAGGATTTTATCATCCAATCCTTATTAATTTATCGAGTGTTCAAATATTCAATTGATTCCAATTTAAAATTTTAATTTCGCTAAATTTTTAGACAGTTGTCTCTTTCATATTAAAGGATTTTTTAGAACATTAGTATTCATATTAAGAGAAGAACTCCCCCGCCTGAGATATAAACAACCAAATCAAACTCTCTCTGCATTATCAAAGCTATTTGTCTGAAAGATTTTCAAAATTTATTGAGTGTCATAAAAATGGGATAAGTCTAGAATGAATACCGAGAACAAAGGAATGTTTGTAATGATAATTGCATATTTTTAGTTTTTTACTGGTTACAAACATCAATCCAAATTAGCACGTTTGAGAAATTTACAGTTTTGCTATTCACAATACCGATCGAATTAAAACAATCTGATTTATTGTTAATTTAAACAAAATTTTAACAAATAATTTGTCCAGGTTTAATAGAAATGAATAAATCAGTAAACAAATAAATAGGCCTTCTTCTTAGACGACACAACAACCGTTGCCTGTTCGGGGTTAAAGATTATCAAAATTATCGAATGCTCTACCTATTACTTTGCCAATTTTTCATAATTGACAATTGTAATGATGTGATTAACACCATGACAAAAGAATCTACTTACGAATTCTGTGACATGTTAACTGACCGCACCACTCCAATTTCCTTTGCAAATGTTGAACCACCGAATTTCTTAAATAAATAAATTTATTATTTTATTTTATATATTTGTGTACACACTTCAGTGTTTGGACAATATGTTTAAATTTTTCAAGTGCAGTTTCCGCGTATTTGGAATTAAAATTTGTACTATTGTCGTGGTCAAACCTTTTATTATAATTTAGATGGTTATTATAGTTTAATGTGTTTCGTTGTAAATAGTGGCCATAATTTTTAAAATATAAAATCAGAAGTTGTAAAATATATAATATGGTTGCAAGGCTTTCAGTGCAAGAAGAAAACACCCCCACATCACAACTTGTTTTCATTTTTTCTATTGTCCATTAATAGCTAATAACTCATTCTAATTGTCCATATTACTAATATTAAACCACACCAGTAAAATGGCTAGACCTATACTGCCCTGATGTGCGGTGCTAAATGGTGGATCAAATAACACATTTATCTACCCAAGCACTCCTTAAATTATTTAAAGAAATTACTATATTGAAATCATTGAGTTAGTTGGGATAAAATGGCATGTTAGGCAGGGATAGCTAGGCCGAATTACGTAGATGGGCGTATGACTGTTCACCATACACGTTTTCGTACATCTGGACAAATATCTTATTCATATATTTTTTATGTGAATAAGTGCTATATTCCCCGAGCGGGTTCTGCGACCACCAAACAATAACCAATATTTGTGTATAACTGAACAAAACCAACATTCTTAAAATAAAAATCCTAAATATCAAATAGCTAACTTCTGCAAATAGAATTAAAGAAAAAGAAATTTGAAATAATATATTTACTTTCATTTGTATATCAAATCCAAGTGCCGAGGATGAAAACGGAAAACCGACAATAAATGTTCATGTTCAAATTACGGAGAGGGGAGGATGAGACGAAATTTCGTGTTATATAACCAGTGAAGATTCGTACTTAATGCGTTCAAGAACATTTGCCAAAAACTAACGGAAACAAAAAGCGATAAATTATGGGTGACGACGTGAAACTATGATATTTATGTGTAAGGCGTATTTGCAAATCGAAAACTTTAAATGATCTGGAGTGAGAGCGAATATTTTTGGCACCGGAAACTCAGCAATCTAAGTAACAATGCATTAAATTTAACAATTCTGTTTTTGCAATTTTCAACCCCTAGCATTTATCATGCTGTCATAACGGCCAGAATAATAAAGAAAAATAAAATATTTGAATCACTTGAGTTAACTTCAAAACAAAACCAATATTATTCAATTCTATTATTGTACTTATTGAGTTTTGCAAACTTAAATACATTGTAATTTAAAAATTTACATTATCTCCAAACTTTTAACGTTACAATAGAGCCATGTTAATAAGTAAAACGTTTATTTAAATTTCGTTTCAACAAATTTAATTTAAAATTGAAAATCTATATACAGTGTGAATTAAGGTTATAGCCGCAGTCGTTTATCCTTGATATCTCTTGAACCAAAAGAAGCTGCATCTTCAAATTTACACACAGTATATCTCTTTACAGATTACAATTTTAGGTCAAAGCAGATTTGCAAATACTTTAATCATTTTTGCAAAATTGCGAAAAAAACGAAAAACCGCAAATGCCGAATGGGTCAGCGTTATAGCCGCACCTCCATTTTCTCCGCTATGGGGCATTACTTAAACAATCTATTGATGTGGGTAGTTAGACAATCCGAAATATATCCAGAATTGCGAAAATTTGAATCGCGATATCATAGCAGGCCTTCAGTAGCTCATATTGAAAGTCTAAAAACCCTGATTTCGAAAATTGACAAAATAGTATAAAAATTTTTAGAATTCAAATAAAGTAATGATGGCTAACGGAAACTGAACTCATAATGTATTGTGGATGATTATGAATATGGGCACAATAGGACATCTAATAAAGACACAGTTACGAGTAATATTTTCTGACTTAGCGGGTTTTTAGGCTATTACACGACGTAGCTAGGAAACGGCTCAACGTATTTTAGCCAAACCATATTAAAATAAAGAATATTAAATTCCCTACAAACTATCCATACATAGTTTTGAAATTGAACTGCTAGGTTCGAGTCATTTCGACTATGACTTTACTAAAAAATATCAGCGGAATTATTTTATGGAATAATCATAGGCCAAAATTAAGTAAATTAATTATTATCTTTAGTGCCAAAGATTTTAACAGTAGAACCTGGTTTTAACAGTTTTTTAACACCGTGACTATTTGTTTTTTTAGTGTATTATTATTCAATTAATAGCACTTGGACCAGCTGTAAACGGATCTAGTCAATCCTACCATTTTATTTATTTGTTTGCTCCATTACTTATTTATAATTCGATATAAAAATTATTTCGCAATGTTATTGATATATACAAATGGCAACATTACGGCCTGTGCAATGCCTTAATCACTGCGCCACCTACGTAAGGCTATTTAAAATTTGTAAATTAAAAATATTGTTTAAAAATCTCATATTGTCTCCTGTTATACGATATAATATAATTGAAATAAATTAAATTATTGCCTCTTACTTATCTCTATTTCTTACTCTTATCGTCTCTTACTATCACATAGAAAATATTATATTTCCTTTGTTTGAATACGTGTACCTCATTCACACAATTACTTGTTTTAGATCCATATAAATTTGAATCATCCATTAAAACCGTCAAACCGGAATACAGGTACGATGCCACTTTTATAGCTCAAACTCCAATATAAAAATAAATTTCTTTTAAATTTGCTGAATATTTTTACGAACACCATACTTTAATAATGACGAAAAAACTCTAATCCTTTAAAGAGTTTATTATATAATAGCTTTTGTGTTATAAAGCCAACTTTGACAGAAGAAATTTAAGTGTCATAGTTATGTTATTTTACTAAAATACATAAAAATTATTCAATTTTCTTTCGGTGAAATCCACTATTTAAATAATTTTGTTTGTAAAGATTTGGTTCAAATTTATATAATTTTCAATCCTTACAACAAATGCAACTCCAAAAATCCTCTTATTAAATTCAATGCATTGAGATGTTCCGGCAACAAAACCAAAATTTCATGCAGGACAAGTTAAAGGAATTCGTTTTCAAATACTTCTTCCCCATAAATCTCACTGTCAGTCATAATTTATGACTTTGTGTTTCCGGTAGTTCTCGGTTAAAGTCTCTAACCACATTAAGAACGAATCATTTTTGGATATATTTCATGGAATCCTTTTCTCCTCCTTTCCGGCTATAAAACTTTAGTACTTACAGCTGCCATTAAAGTGGTAAGTCGAGAACAGAAATATAACCCTATAGACATTTTGTAAAATGTTTTAGAAAAAATACATGTAATTTTTAATATTTTATTTTATTAAATTTAAGTTTAAGAATTTTGCAATTTTTTAAAAACTCTTCCTGTTGAAACAAACAAATTTATATAATTTAATTAAAACAAATCTATTTACTTTTCGAAACTTTCTAAATATATCCCTGATATCTATTTAATCGGGGTGGATTATTTAGGTCAGGAAAGCGTCAATAATTTTTGTTTTCTCTGGGGTTTCCTTTTTGTTGACACAATAACCTAATTTCCGCGGAAAATATTTACTTTCGCTGTTTATTTTTGCCGAAATTAAAACCCAATTATATGTATATGTTTATCATTGTTCAAAACTGCCGACAAGAGGAATTTTCCCGTATTTTAATTGCACCATTAACCTAGATTTTTTGTTTAAACGGGATGTTTTAATGGCGAACACATAAGTAAATAAAATAAAGCAATAAATGAAACATTTATACATTATACATAACCTACAACAGAAAAGTTGCAAAAATGAAAGCAGCAGTAAAAAATTTCGTATCTGGGGACTTTCACGCTATTAAAAAGTTTGGGTAGTCCTATGTTTATAGCATAATTTAGACATTTAAATTTAAAAGAGAGAAAAAAAAATTTAAGTAAAAAAGTTTTATATTTTGGTTTTAAGAATAAGTCTTTTTTTTAATATAAAAGTAGTTTAAAAAACTCTATAGTTAAAAAAGGCTCTTCTTCTTAAATAAGATACCTTTTTTGTCTTATATAAATAAATAAATAATCTTTGTTTATTTAACGTTATGTTTACCTTTTTTAACTTTTGTATCGAAACGTCAGCTTTTCGATATCAATTTCATTTTCATAATGCGTTACTTTTTCGCACTAGTGAAAATTTTTATATGACAAGCGATAAAAAGAGTAGTATTTTTCGATACAAGTGTTGAAATAGAAGTTATTACAGCATAAATTTACGAGAACAGCGAGTACAAATAGGTCAATGAGTACTGTAATAACATATTTCACATGTGTATTAAACGCTATTTTGTGTAATTCTGAAAAATATATCAATTAATCGATAATTAATAATGAAACACTTCCCGAGGGTTTTTTTCAAATAGTGCAACAACTTACAGTGATATTTTGATATTAAAATATTTAAATAATAAATTTGGTTATGACAACAATATGTAATTTGATTAAATTGGTGACTTAAATGCGTCAAAATTTTGAAATATTACTGCACACATGCTGTCAAGTAAACCGTTACAGAACCAATTTGCGTTAAAATAGGCTACTTTTCGATACAGAAATGCACAAAAGACTTGTATCTTCAATTTGTATAATAATTGTATTATATATTGTATTTAATTATTAAAGTAATTTTATAAAAATTAGACATTTTTCATGTCTTGAAATTTAGGCAATTTCTGTGTTTATATTCAGCGCAGCGCATTTTCCGTACATAAAATCACTTCGAAACACTTACTTATTTTACTTCATTAAGCATTTAAATAGAATAACCTAATATTTAAATTAAAATCGGAGAAATAAAATATTGCTTAAAATGTTTCCTAAACTGTTTCCTTTGTTTTCGTTAAAATAATTACTGAATAAAATTTCACAGCTCTCTATTAATTATAACTCTAATCGTGGGAAACAGAGCTTATGAGTTTATAAAAACAGAGCCCAGGAATTGTAAGGGAAAATTTAAAGCCAAAGATTTTTATCTTCCATATTTGTTTTTATATATTGTAATTATTTCCCTAACATTGAAAACTCTTTCTAATTTTCAAGTTTCAAGGTAAAGATGAACATTATGATTACGGAATGTTTATTTTGAGCTACAAAGATAATTACGGAAGCAGCGAAGGAGGATCCTTTCCTTCAACCCAGATTTCCTACAGTATATTTACATAATTTTACATTTCATTTCAAGGACTGTAATTTCGGATGTTCATTTAAGGCGACTTGCCAACAATACATCGACTCTTCCAAGAGGATTTTACTGAAAGGAAAAAATGATTTGATTTACCATTTATTTAAGACAAAATAAGATTTGTTTTGAAAGAATTAAATAGTTTTTTATTATTGAATTCCACAAAAGTTTTGCGATTTAATAACTTAATGCATATTTTGGTTACATAGACTTATATGTTACTATTACATTTACTTTAAAAAATCATTCAGAGCCCATATAAATATGTGATTATTTAAAGTCTTTATGAACACGAAACCCTTTTGAATACTTGTATGTTAAAAAGACTTTGGCAAGTTTTATGAAAAAAAATTATCAAGACAAAAATAATCTATAAAATGTCTGAGTTGTTCATGAAAATATGTAGTTTTTGCAGCGAACCACACTATAGTATAATACTTTATGCGTTTTAGTTACATAAAATTGATATTATGCAATTTAAATTTCTTCTGTCAAAGTTATAGCACAAGTGCTTCAAAGGGTTTTTTAAAGCACTAGTACTTTTTATTTATTAAAAATGAGACCTCCGCGAAAAAAACTCAGCAAATTTATATGAAAGTTTTTTCGTTAATAGAGTTTCTAGTAGTAGTTCTTCAGTAAAAAATTGTCCTTTTGCTGAAAGTACTGAAATAAAACATAAAAATCCCACATTTTATATATCCCACTCTATAAGATTTCAAACCAATTTTTGGAAAATTCAGTTGCGATTTTCTATTTTGTTGTAAAATATAAACATAAATATCAATGAAATCTAATATCCAATTATTAAAGTTTGTGCAAAGAAAATTGTTTAACAAAATCCCGAAACAGTAAAACTGACATTTTTAAATATAATAATATTTTAATTACCAAGATGTTCAATACTTTTACTACACTAGCGCAGACATATTTATAAGAAACAAATGCAGATTACGAAATTTTATTTATGTGGAATAAAGAAAAATATATTTTGTGTTAATTTATTTAAAAATGTATCAAACATGGTCGAAAAGCATTTTTAAACTCTCAAACTTTCTATAAAACACTCGCTACGCTCGTGACTGTAAAAACCCTAGTGTTTAATAATATCTTATTTAATCGATCTATTTGTAATGGAAAATATTACACAAGTAAGAAGGTGGATTTTAATAATTTTAATACATATATCTAAAGGAAAGCAATGTTATTTTTACAGATAAAAAATTACTATAAATTATTATTTTTTAAATAATATTTTAGATAAATACTTAACAACTAATTTGAAACATTCAGAAAGTAATAATATTCATTTCATTTTCTCCTTTATCAAGTTCAAACATTAAATAATTGTCAAAATTAGTAAATAAATTACAGAGACTTTAGCAAACCTAAAATGAAAAATAAAACTTTTTGCAATATTAAATCGTAAGACTAAGTTTGTTATCCAACAATATTCCTCTGCCGAAAAATTTCGTTTCATTTTCTTAATTTTTCTTTTCCTCAAAATGGCGAGAAATCTGCATAAAATCATGAAGATTTACAATTTAAATTTTGCGAAAATCCCAATAGTTATCTGTGTACAATGGAGGAGTGGAATGACAAGTACAAACTTTTAATTGCAATTGTGAAGAAAGAGAGACACACACTCACTTGGTATGCAGCCTGTTCCATTCCACAGATCCAATTTAAATGGTCTCCAGGATGGAAATGCCATCTGGAAAATTTTCAATAATTTATAATTCAATTCAAAAGTTCGATTTATGGCACAATCCATTGCATCCACCAATCAATTACGGACGATCTACAACTCGTCGCGACCAAAGGCAATGAAAGGCGGGACACGGAACAGCTCCAGCTGGATCCGGGTTTGCAATTTAATTTTTGCGGTTTGCAAAACTTTTTCTTCTCACTGTTTTTTCCCTACCTTTTTACTCTCTTTCACTCTCTCGATGTATGTAACGAACGGCAATTTACACAAAATACACCAATTTAAACTTTCCTCGCAAAAAAATCCGAATTAATACTAGAGTTTTATAATGTTAACAAATTGTGTACGTTTCATGAACTCGATTGGTTTTCGTAAGGAGTGTTTGGATTTAGTTATTTGGACTTTTAAAATGAAAACGTATACCGAACTTTAAAACTGGCCAAAATTTTAAAAATTTTCGTTATTATAAATTAACATTTGTTAAATTCAACTTACTCAAAAATTCAACAATTGAGAAGAAACGCACATACAAAAATAATAATAATATATCTTTTTTTACAAGTATATCACTTATATTTTTCATATAGAGATTTGAAATATTGTTAATTCATGATATCAGAAACCAAATGGTAATATATGGGTAACATAGGGCTCTTTTTGTCCATTAAGCCTCTGTGTTCTACCTTCTTCTTTTACCGTCACGTGGTGGACAACGTTAAACTGCGAAACTTGGGGGAAGGGGGGAATTCAATCCAGCGGGAACACTGGTCACTAAACAATCTATAAAAGGGGGCTGAAAGCTGGCGAGTACTATCTACCACTCCCCAAAGTAGAAATAAGTCAAAAACAACAGAAAAGTGCGCCAAGAAAATCTCCATGATCGTCAAAGACTCCACCATCAAACAGTCTAAAGAAATAAAATACCTCGGCATTACCATCACCGACAGACTGAAATTCAACAAACACATTGACATTAA
>JXOV01002890.1:0-19944 GCA_001014945.1 Clogmia albipunctata
ATATAACCATCGAGTTGTCATTGATTTTAATTAAAAATATTACAATTACAATGAATATAGTGTGAAGGTATTTTTAAATGTGTTTGTAAAGTATATTTTTAATACTAGTGTAAAAATAATTAAATATTTGCATTCATTTCAATTCGATTTTTAAATCAAATTCATTCAGAATAAAGTGTTATAAAGTAATACTTAAAAATATTATTTGTGGTTCTATTTTGAAATACGAGCCTTTAAGCAAGTTTTTCATATTTCCCGAGCTTAAAACCGTAGCAGGACCAAAGCAGGACATTTATTCGTAGGTTTTGTACTATCTTTTTTTCACTAGTAAAGCAAAAATTTATAATTTTGACTAGTGTGATAAAGTGACGCGCTATGAAACTTAAACAAATGTCGAAGAGCTACCAAATTGAATTTTATTTATTTTTATGATAATCTAACACACTTTAGCACGGCACTAATACTAAGAATTTTTTAAAGCACTTGTTTTAAAAACGACTTTGAAAAAACAAATATCAACATCAATATTAATTTTATGAATAGCATTTTGAGAGAAATTTTTAAAATTAATTTGATTAAAATTTTATTATTAAACAAAAAATTTTATAAATTTTGTGAAAAAGCAAATGTGATACTCAATTTCGGTATAAAATAAATTGTCCTTTAAATTCAGTTATGTTTCCGTAAGCTCTGTTCTCCAACAATATACACGAAGTGAGAGAACAAAATCTCTCACTTCAAAGATGAGAACAAGTTCCTATTTCAGACTTTATTTTCAGGCTATATTATTTTACTTTTGGTCATGTAAACGAAGAATGGATATAATAAGAACACATTCTTATTATTGTCACTGGGAAAAACTAAGTAATTATTTAAATATGAGGTTAAATAAAAGAGTACCGGTAATGAAGATTTTCACTTGTTGTCGCCCAAAAACCAATTTTTACACAAAAATAATATATCAACATAATTAAAGCATTTATATTTTCAATTTATATAAAACATTCTTTATTTTTTACGTAAACTAGAAAAAGTGAAACACTTTTTTACGTTTATCAATAAAATCTTTGCTGAAACCATCTGTTCCCTTTGAGTATCTTTTATCTCTGAATACTTTGTAAAGACTATTAACGGTCATTATGATTGAGCAAAAAAAGAAACAATAAATTGAATCACCTGGTTAATCTTGATAAGAAATATCTGTGGCATCGTTAAAGTCTGAGACTTATCTGAGAAATGGCTAAGTACATCGCAAAAATCAAGTAGGGAACTCTTACGCGCGCTGCTGTATTTTTTATCAAACTGTCAACGGTCTTTCCTCAATGAATGAAAAATTATATGAATACAATTACGATATGATAAAATTCTTAGAAACTCAACGATGATAAGGTCGCATGGGGTTATAGATTAGGGTATTTAATGTGGGTACGTTATTGATTTAGGAAATTTTATGCTCTTTCCAATTTGTTCATCTTGATATTCTTTTTTTCTACAGTACCATTGGCTTTTTTCGTGCCCTCGTTTACAATATTCAAGAGTCTTCCCAAAGTATTTCTTTTAATTGTGATAATTTATCTAATAAATCTTCATAAAAATGTCGTCATAGAAATGTGTTAGGACTTTTGCATAAATTTAAATGTGTACAGTTGCGGGAAAATTAAAAGCCCACCTGGCGCAATTATTAATTTTACCTTTATAATTTTATAAAGCATTAAGTTTTAAAAATTAGTTTACAATTTTATCAATTGAAATGTCTGCTAACTTCTATAATTTCTACCAACTCTATCGTCGTTTTCATAAAGTTGAGAAGGCTGGAATGGGGTTGAAAGTGTTTGATCAGCGGCGTCTACAGGGACAAGAAGAAAGGGGCGCCCGAGGTATCCTTCATGTGTATGGGTTCCAGTATGTCTTTGATAAGCGGCTTCTACTGTATAAATACATATTATGTATTAAGAAGATAGTTGTAACAATGCACGATACCATATTACCTTAATAGAAGCACTTAACAGGGTGTAAAAACAATTCGGAATGTGATATAATTCCATTGGAATCACAAGTAGAACTTCTATGTGTAATAGTTATTTATACAACAAGGTCGAAAAGATAAGTCATTATAATAACGATTTTGACAGAGCAAAATTGAGTGTCATAATATCAATATTAAGCAACAAAAATGCATAAAATTTATGAAAATTGTATGTAAACTTTTATAATTATTATTTGAGTAAACGTTTGCTCCTTGATTTTAATTATTATTATAACACTTGTGTATTAAACTCATTTTTATTAGAATTATATTATGTAAAAATGCACATTTGTACAAATATTAATTAGATAATTCATTACTCTCTTTTCAGAAACTCATCCAAAATGAAGTTATTAGCGACATTCTCAATTTTACTGTTATGTCTAGGAGTGGGATTAGGACAGGCGCCCGACCCCTCGGGATGGACCGTAGTATTCGATCCAGAAACAGTTACCATTGACATGGAGAAGTCTGAGGAGATCCATTTAAAGTTGACAAATGTCCAGAACTGGGCAGAGGTTCAAAAGGTTGTGGTCGAGAGCGATGATGCGACACTTTGTCAGGTGGAGCCTAAAATGGAATTTCAATTAGAAAGCAATGAATGGGAAGGAAACTTTAATGTTTCCGGAATTTTCCTTGGGAAAACCTCTGTCCGGTTGCTGGTCTATGGCCAGGGTTCTGAGACACCGGTCAGTCTTGATACGACCACTTTGAGCGTGATTGTGATTAGGGAAAATCGATGGATCGATCACATGTTTACTGGAACTGTTATCATTTTGGTCGCTTTGATTTACATTAAT
Source organism: Clogmia albipunctata (assembly GCA_001014945.1). Classification (NCBI taxonomy): domain Eukaryota; kingdom Metazoa; phylum Arthropoda; class Insecta; order Diptera; family Psychodidae; genus Clogmia; species Clogmia albipunctata. The sequence continues at coordinate 2,827 of JXOV01002890.1, forward strand.
TTCGGAGCTGCTATTCAAGTGGACGTTATTAAGAAGATCGTGAGGCGTCCAGTGGGACCTTCAATTGCCTTTGTTTGTCAGTTTGTTGGAATGCCTCTGTTGAGCTACGTTCTGGGACTTCTTCTCTTCCCCGACTCTCATGTGATGCAACTGGGCATGTTCTTCACTGGAGTCTCCCCAGGAGGCGGTGCTTCTAACATCTGGACCGCTATCCTCCACGGCAACATCGATCTTTCCATTACAATGACGGCTATTAGCACCTTTGCAGCCTTTGGAATGATGCCAGCATGGATTTTTACCCTGGGAAAAGTGATTTTCGATAAAGGAGAAATGACAGTCCCCTACGATAGGATAGCCACCTTCGCCGTTGGACTGATCGTTCCCCTAGCTGTTGGTATTTTAATCCAACGATATTTGCCTCGACTTCGGAATATTTTGGTCCGAATTCTGAAACCGTTCTCAACTTTATTGATTATCTTCATCGTGGTCTTTGCCATCGTCACCAACTTGTACATCTTCGAGCTCTTCTCCTGGCAGATCATCGTCGGTGGCTTGGGTCTACCCTGGATCGGATTTATTGGCGGATACATTGCAGCCAAACTGTTCAGATCTGACAATCCCGACGCCCTCACAATCGCCGTTGAAACTGGCATTCAAAATACTGGAATCGCCATCTACTTGTTACGACTCTCCCTACCTCAACCAGAAGCTGACCTGACTACCGTCATGCCCGGTTTGTATTATTGTGATATTTTATTTTAAGTGATTGTGGTTTTTTCTATTTTTTAATGAATCATTGGGGTTTTTTTTATCCAGTTTATCTTTTTTTTTATTTGAATGTTTGTTTTTCATACATACGGCTTTTCGAAGAAGAGGTCTTATTTTGATATTGAAATATTGAGTATATATAAACAGAAATAACTATAAAAAGGGAGATTTGCCATTATCAAAAAGAAAAAGTTTCCATACTATTTTTTGTGCAGGTGTAAAAAAATCCAAAATAAAACAATTTTAATTCTTAAGTTTTCATATCATTTTTTGTTTACATTTTTATAATAATTTAGAATTTAATCTAAAAACTGCATTTGTTGTTATTTAATAAAGTACTAACCATAACTTTAGGACTGGGGTAGTAAAAATGGTTAAGCGTCGTCACAAAATTGGTTCGCTCGAAAATATCACAGGTTCGAATCCAGTACAAGAAGTGATTTTTTATTTACGAAATTCATTTCCCTATCAACTAATAACAATTTGTGATTAATATTTGTTTAAATAAATTTACAAAAATAATATCCTTTGCTTCAACTGTCGAACAACTAGTATCGTCAATACTATTCATTCTACGGGCCTTTCCATAATAGGGTGGATACATATGAAAATTGTAAAAGGGATGGTCTTTTTCGTAGTATGGGTGTTCTGTTTTGGTGGCAAAAACCCGTCAACAAATAGGCTCTATATAGAAACATTTGTTCATGTTGCTAATCACATAATACCAAATAATGATTCGTGGTCACAATATTTAATTGTGAAAGGTTAGCAAATGAATCGATAACTTTGATTACGTAAAATAATTCCGTTAGACCTAGAGCAGTAACGGTTGTTGTATCGTCGAAACAAGCTAAATGTGAATAATGAATTAAAACTTTCTATAAATGAATAATAACATCTGATTTATAAATTAATCATTATTGAAGTTTAAATTTCGTTGGTTATAATTGAATCTAATTTTCATTTTCATCACCTGGGTCACTCGGGCCCCCTACACTACACTTATACGGGGCCCGGACAATTCGTATAACTCTAGGCGCTTTTGCGTATTTTATTAACAAGTGTTTGAGTCAATTTCATACTTATTACCCGGACCCCACACAATCACAATATATGCGGTCGAACAACGACCCGGACGCCCGTCTGGGTGGCGCAGCTTTATTGTAAAACCAATTAATTTTTATCTCTCAATTTCAGTTGCGGTAGCGATTATGACTCCCGTTCCACTCACCGTTCTTTACATAATTCAGCTGATTTATAGAAGGTAGCTCTATACTATTCTTTTTCTTTCTTGATCCTAATTCCCAAACTAACTCCTCCAATTTTTTCCGGTACTAATCAATTGGTGATTGTAAAACCCCAGATGGTTTCGAAAGGATGGTCAACTCATGAACGTTTCAGATCCGGCTATTTCTCACAGCGACGTAATGGAGCCCCACCACAAGGACCTAGCAGCATTAGAGAAGCAGGCCAATTAAACGGAGAAGCCTGCCTCCACCCCGGCGAAAGCCAACCCCTCTTAAGTGAATAACCCCCCGCCACAGTGCAATCTTTTATAATAGATCTGTTTTACACAGTTGTTCATTTTTTGTACAGAATAATAACTGTTTTTTGCAGTGAAAATGTGTTTTATTCATTTTAATTTATATTTTTAAATGGAACTCGATAAAATGTACATAAATATGAGAATTAGATTCAAAACTAACTTGTCTAAGGAGCAATTTGTTAAATTATCGATAGAAAAATCATTTCAATAATAAAATAAGTATTTTAATATCAAAATCAACTTTATTATGTTTAATATTTCAATTTAAAAATCGTTTTTTGTATGAGATTTTAAAAAATAGCGGAAAACTGACAGTTTGGGAAACAAGATTTCCACTGGGTTTTATGTTTCAAAAATTGCCAAAAATTTAAAAGAAACATCGGTAAATAGACGTTAACTTTAACCATAGTAATCTTATACAGTTCTTGCATCCCTCTCTAGAAAGATATCTGTCCCACTCGAGAAAATAAGTAAATTCGGTTAATAAATATCAAATTTGAAAAAGACTGCTGTGTTGTTGTTTAAAAAATGAAAAGCTTCGGTGTTGTCATTCAAAACAAAAGTGATTTTGGGCTAAAACGATTTTAAAGTGTAATAAATTTATATTTAAAATTTCATTGTTTAAAAAAAGTTCGGGCCTTAAAAGCTCGGTGTCTTTTAAAACAAAAGTGATTTTGGGTGTTTGTTTTGTTTGAGTGCAAATTGAAATACGAAATTCTTGTGCAATAGAAGAGAATCTCTTAGTGGAAAGAAAAAAGAATAAATCAAAGTGAATAAAGGAGAAAGTGATTGTTCCGGATTCAAAAGTGGATACCAAAATCGAATCCAAGAGTGCTGTGATTTAGAATGAAAGTGAAGTGAGTAGCAGCCCAAATACAAGGAATTACTGGCAAAAGGCGTATTCAGCGTTTACCTGTGCTTCTATTTATCTGCAAATTTGTGTGGTGATTAAGAATAGGTATGTGGAAATGCCTTATTTGTGAGAATAGAGTTTTTATTTGGTTCAACAAAAAAGCCCAGACGGCTGAGTTTCTTTTCGGATTGAAAAAACAAGTGCATTTTAGTGCTTTTTCGTCGTCGTCGCCTTTCTTTGAAAGAACCAAAGTTGGCACCGGAAAATGAGGGCGGGTTGAAGTTGAGCACAATAAAACGATTGTTTACATTTATCGCCTCGGTCTCGTTTTCTTTAGAATGCAAGTCAGTCAGGTTGATAACCGGCTACAGTAAACACACACCCCTTCCTCCCAATCACTCGTCCCATCTCATATCACACTTTAAACAGGGCTTCGCCGCTCTGGGAATTGACTTGAGAGATTGAAATCTTGTTTTGACTCTGCTGCTCTGTGCTTTAACCTTTTCCAAGAAGACGAAAAGGAAGACGAGAACTGTGAAATTTATGAAATTTATTGCCCTCCTCTCGTAGATGAGATAATAATTGGATTTCTACCTGATCGGCGGGGACTTGGATAAATTATCTTTCTATTTGTGTAACCTGAAACAATGTCAGACACGCAAAATTTAACTCTCCGCTTTGCTAAATATCCCCAAGGACAAAAGCAGAGCTTGTCCAATGAATACTGCTTTATTATTTTATTATTTGATTCTAAATTTTAATTGTCAAAAGGTGACCTTGTTCCATCCACAATCCAACAAAGAGCCTCCTGGACTTGTACCAAGTGCTAATTAGACTCTTCGACTAATTTAAATTGGTTTCTTATTGTTTTTGGCCGTTCTGAGGAGATCTGAACTTATTCTTTTATTTTTAGAATTGTTATTTTAGCAAATTAACGATTTAAAATAAACTTGTGATTTTTTTTTCAATTCCTTGTACGAAGTGCCTTAATTTTTCTTCAATCTCACCTAAAAGAGATTTTCACTCTTTACAATGAAAAAATTGTTTTTTAAACGTGTAAAAAATGAGCAAAAATCTAGAAAAAATGATATTTCTGAAAATACGAGTGTTTAATTATGCGTTTTCCAACCACTTTCTTACAAAATTTTACACAAGTCGTATGTTTATTTGTCACAATCACTTGATTTGTTCTAATGTTAATCATGTGATAAATGGTTTTATTATTATTTGACATTCCTTACATAAATATATATATTTTACAATGCGAAGAAATGTTTTTCTCTTACTAACTCTTTACTACTCTTTTACTATATTTAAACAACTTAACTATAGTTAACTATAGTATTTTATACAATTCTATTGAAATATTGACATTTATTAGCCAATGCTTTCTTTAGTATGTGCTCCATAATTCAACCTGTTTAATTATGCATTATTTATTACTCATAGGCAATCACAAATCGTGTAAATACACATTATAAATACACATTAGTATTTTGTACTAATATTCTATTATTAAAACTTACAATTTTAGATCTAAGTACCTCGGATGGAAAATATTTCTTCAATAAATGCCCTAAAAATAAAGTTTGCTTGACAGATACTATCTTTAAATAAAACTGGTTTGTTTTCTTATTCTTTACTCTATATTTCGTGAATAGTTAGCAAATAAATAAGCGAACTGTATAAAATTTTGTAAAAAAAACTATGTGAAAAACACATAATTAATCGAATCTTTTAGGAAGCTCATTACATTCGTTTTTTTCAACACGTTGTTTAAATAACTATTATATAGCCGTTGTATTTGTATCTTAAAACGATAAATATGTTGATAATTTCTTTACTTGAATTATCGTTTTTGGATATAATAAAAAGCTTTTAAAAGCAAATTTAATTTTAAACTTCTGTATTACAAATTTAAAAAATGATAATTGCAGAATATTTGGTATTGAGATTTCAAAAACCCTTGTATGATCGTGAAACGCGATCTAGTTTATTTATATAATTTTAGCACTCTTGCGTTCGACCATTAAAATTTATTTTTCGTATTTCTAACGTAATTAATTACAATTTTTTAAATAAAAATACAGTGATTATAATAAATTATATTGTTGATTGTGTGCATTAGCATCAGTATTAAAATGAATTGGTTTTTATTAGTGAAATTTATAATTAATACCTTTAACTTACTATGTTATACGAGTAAATGTGATGTAATTTAAATTGACATTTTCATTTGAAAAAGGAAACAATTTAAAAAAATGCTGAATAAAATTGATTGGATTTTTTAATCGTAAGCTGGTGTTGACAAATATTGGTCAAGATCGAGTGCAATGATTGTAACGGTTTAATGCATTTCATTATTATAAGAAGGCCGCCGCGGTAAACGGTTTTTTTAATCAGAGTCAGAGCTGCGAAGGCGACAGTTGCGCATTCTTTTAATTTAAATTGGAAGTGTGTAAAATTGTCATGATTTTCTCGTGTTGTGACTTATTCTGTTTCGAATTGGGATTTCGCGGAGAGTAAATGATTAAATGTTAATGCGTGTTCTCCATATTAAGTCATAAATGTTTATAATTATGTTCTTGTTTCTTTGGTAACACGGATTCGATTTAATAATTAAGACATTGACCTTTTCACATTAAAAGGGAATTTTATGTAGGCTCAGAAGTTGGTTTTGTACAATCTTTATATCTTAAGAATATTATTTCATTCCTGAGATTTGCATCAATATGGAATTTCATTAAATCAGCGGTTTATTGGGATAATAATTCCGCTAATTAGCAATTAAAAAATAAAGATAAAACCAGTAGTTTATGGTACTTGACTTATATAATTTCCTTTTATAATTATTACTTTATTTTGTATCTAAATTGGATTAGAGCAATTAATTTTTTATAAATATTTACACGCTTTTAATTAATCTTTATTTTTTTTATCTATAATTGCTTAATCCAAAATTCAGATTAATTATTGGAGCAAATTGTTATTGCTACTTACGAATTCTGTTTAATGTGTGGGAAGGAAAGCAATGCCAAATGTTATCTTCTTCAATGGCACAATAATTCAGATCGAGGTCTAAAAACAAAGAATATTGAATATTTATTCTCCATGAACTTGTATCTGTGTTGTATTGATAATAAATTGGTGCTTTCCATGTGAAAAGTACCCTGATTTTTTCTAATAATGCTTAATCATCGTTTATTAAGTTCGTGAATTTTTAATCGTATGTTATGTTGGATTGAGTGTTTGAGCCAGACTCTGGAACTGTAGCTCACAAAACATACAAGGAGCTTCTCTATAATCCATTATTGGTCTTACGACGTCGATTATCAACCTCCCTACCATGGCCTTTCTCTCTCATTCGTCCACTGATGGAAACATTCCGGTTCTAAATCTAGGTTTATTATAGTGTTTAAGAGTCGCTCTGTTAGTCCAGGTTTCGATTGATGAGTTTGAGTATAGTTTTGGGATTGTAGGATCATGTGTTGTCCGACCGGGGATTGTATGAATGTCTTCTCTTTACAGTGTTTAATAATAGGAATTTATAATATGCAAAATAGGTCGTGTTTTACATGATCTATAAATAATAGGAATAAAATAATTATTAAACAGTTGACAACGTTACCTTTAACTTCCCATTTTCCTCAAAGGAATGAAAGGAAATTTGAGAGTTGATTAATACTAATTTCGGGAAACTCAGTTTAATTTTCTTTGATGCTTTATATTTACAATGTTAATGACATGTATTTCATTGCATCTTTTAAAGAATCTCTATGTAGGATAATAATTTTATATATGCTCGTTTTGATAGTTTGATTTATTCCCAAAAAGCACGTACATATAAGTCATAGTTCGTCTTTCGAAATTTGTTATGAGGTTAGGGCTTTCCTAATAACCTCTTCTTCATATCTTACTTCATTCATTTACATTCCGGTACCTGAATATTTACTATCCATTTTCATAACTTCTAGTTTCTGCAGTTCTTCGTCAAGTTTCAATCTCCATTGAATGAAAGTTCATTGTGGAAATATAGTACTGTCTTCAATGTAAACCAGTATTGTAGAATTGGGAATAAACTAATAACCCATTCAAATTAACATTGATTGCCGAAATAATATTCACTAGTGTGATTCTGTCTGAACAGTACTTTAAAGACAATTTTAAATTAAAACGACATTTTAAGATGACATTTGTAAGGAATCCGTCGAATTTTAGAATGAAGTAAGTTTATTTCTTGTTAATTGATTTTAAAAAGTTCTCGGAACGTCCCGCGTTTTGTTTCTATGAGACCGAATTTTGGACAGCAAAATTTGTATGAAATTTACTCGGAATCCAAGACGGTTCCTTCAATGTATCCAATGTTCCCCAGTTGGAAGAATAGGGATCGGAAAAAATTAATCTATTTTTTATAATCAATTATAATGAAATTATCTCAAGTCTTGGTGTTGCTATTTGTTAATCTGGCCAAAAGGAATTTAACCGTTTATTCCAGTTACGTCCAGTCACGTTATTCAATTATTATCTTTTTATTGATAACTTTCCCCTATTATATGAAGCTCACTGCTAAAGGCTGGCCATTGCTAAAATTGTAGATAACGAAGGCAAACATTTGGATTAGTCAAATAAAGGATTAATAGAGTATGAATTTAGGTATCATTGTAATGTATTATTATCATTAGAATAATTGAATTGATAAAGGGTGGGTACTGTAGATACAGATGTGTATAAACTGTCTGTGCCCCCACAATTACAATCATAATTATTCGTAAATGAAACGAAAGACAGAATTGTGTGGTTCATTATTTGGACTAGATAATGTTTATTTGGGTTGGAGTGCAACACAACACATTGTGCGTTATAGTTTTGCATTATCATTAATTTGATTTGCCGAGCAAACAAATATCGAGAACATCAATTATGAACGAGTTAAATCAAATAACAGGGAACACACGCACCATTGGACGGGGACTGTGGGGTGACAACAACAACAAATTAACTACAAACCGACGACGACAACGACGACTATGACTCGATGGCAACACGATAAGATAAGCATTCAGTCCTCCACCAGTTCCCCGGTCCCACTCAAAGTGTGCTTTTATTTATAAATGATTAATTTTCCGATAAAATAATAATAGTGTCCCATAATTGAATGAATCGGGGGGAAATTATTACGGTAGCGAAAAGGTGTGCACAAAATTATATCGAACTAGAATTTAGCTAAATAAACTGAAGAGGAGGTGGTCGGGTCGGTATTTGGAGGAAGGCCAATGCGGAGAGACGTCAACAAACTGGAGTGCCACTTGACCAGAACGAGAGAGAGAATAACAAAAAAGTGTTTGTCGAGAATCACAAAATGATTGTCGTCTGATGGATTTGTTGAATCCAATTTACAGAATCAAATTGAGGCAAATTTGGAGATGAGTTAAAAGGCAAATCAATCTGAGAACTGTGTTAATATTTGCAAATCGTGGCTTATTTTAAAGTTATACCCACATTTTATTTTGGACATTAGAGTTGTGATTTAAGAAGATTTGTTTTAAGAAATGGAATTACGGAAAGCTGAGGGATATGGATTTAAAATCTTTGTAGGATTTTCATCCCTGAATATTTATTTAATCGTAAAAAACTGCAATACTTATCAAAACCAATATTATGATTTTAAGATTTTGACTAGAAATAAAAATTTCGTAATGTGAAAAACATTAGTACCAAGAAAAAATGATCTTGTAAAGGGCCTATGTATTGAAAGGTTTTTGCCATAGAAGCTGGACACATTTTCTATAAAAGCCATTTCTTTTATCGGTGTGCTCGGTATCCATTTTTCAATGGCAGCCAAATACTAGTAGAAACATCCGGTTACTTTCAGTGCCTAGGCACATCCCATCCAAGCTAGAAAACCTGTCCATCGAACAATTAGAACTGACGAATGACGATTATAGTTGTTCTGTAATTAGGGCTGGGGATATAATTTATTGTAATTGTATTCACACAAATATTTATCATACAATGTTAGTAAACGCAATCAGAAATGAATTCTGAAAGTTAAAATGACTGTATAGACTATTGTCGAACCTGGGTCGATTGAATTCTGTGATGACGACTTTTTTCAAAGGCCAGGTGGTGCCTTTGAAAAAATCCTTTTGTCAAAGTATGTATGCAAATTGTAATCATAATGTCCATATGATTGGTAATGAATTAAATCAAATATATTAGTATGATTATAAGAATAAAAGTAAAATTTATTCATTTTAAACATTTTTCCAGCCTTTGTGGAGGAATTTCTTGTAATTTATTTGGAAAAAAAATCCTCTTATCAAATGTTAAAATTTACATGGAAAAGTTAGTTTATCTTAAAATAAATAATCTTGACCAAATTCAAAGATTTTGTAGGTCTTTAGAATTCAAATATGTATAACTATTAAAGCAATTCTTTAAATTATTTCACGGAAAACTCTTTAAATATGAGAGATATAACAACTCTCTGATTCTAAGAATGAACCTAAGGCGAATACTGTAGAAGGGGATTGATGGGATGTCTTAATTACGTTTCAATTCATTTTTGAAGAACATCGATCATCTAATATTATCTCCCTAGTTTGTACCTCTGTCTAATTGTTTACAGATAGAGAGAAGATAAATTTAGATGAAACAGCGACCAGTTCTCGTTATATAGTCATCCGGCACCACCTTCGTTCTTCTTGCCTTTAAGTCGTCTCTCTATCTCTGTTTGTGAATGAGTTCTGTGATTTGAGAATGTAGATCATTTCTGGGAATCTTTGTTAGATTTGTCTTTCATCGACATAGATCGGGCCTCTTCTTTTAACGTCATTTGGCGCTGTTATGTAAAGAGAAACCAAGTCTATTTATTCGAAAAGTTTTATGTTCAAATAAATAGCACACTTTTGTTTTCTATTTTACAAAATTCTCATTACACAACGCAAAAAGTATATAATTATTCGCACATACATTTGAGTATTTGGCGTTGAAAACTATACAGAAATTTGTTTGGAATGTGGTAATGAATTCGGGCTGAAATGCCTGGCACTTGTGATGTGGTATTTTGATTTGGGTTTCAGTCAATGTAATGAGATAAATGGAATTTTCAATTAATTAATTTTTTAGGTTATGGCTTTTGTTGACATTGGCTTTAATTTAACTTTGGTTGCAATTATGTACTACAAAAACACTAGAAATGTTTTGTGGAGTATTTTTCCACAGTTTTTATCGTCCTTATTTTCCAAATGCAATCTATTTTAATTATTAAAAGTTTGTGAATTTGATATGTGTAAAAAGTTGAAGCTTTTATCGATTTCATGATGAAACTTTTGGGGAAGTGTGTTTTTACAAAAAAGGACAACTTCCGGTCGAATTGACAAATGATGTGGGAAGTAAATGTATAGTTAAATTATTCATGTCCTAGCCCACAACGCCCGTCTGACAGTTATAAACTAATTTGCAGTTCTATACAGTGGAATGAACAAAACTCTAATCAAATAAATTTATTTATTTAGTGTTTTCAATTAGTTTGCTGTTTCCAGGAATTGGAAATAAAAAAATATTGCAATAAATACGATAAAAAATACAATTTTTGCTTTCGATAAAACTGAGAAAAACTTTGTTTTCAAATTGTTTGATAATAGTGGCACACCCGGTACATGGGGCACAGAAATTTTAGTTATTTTTTTTACAAGGCACAAATACTACACTGATCAATAATTTTTAATTAAAATTTTGTAAAAATTCAAATTTAAAGAAGGTTCACTAGAAAATCATTTACTGGATTGTGCACAATATTTTAAAGAAATTTCAATATGAAAATCAAACCTTTTTAAGACGATTTTTTTAAACAAATGCATACAAATTGCCATTTCTGTAAAATGAAGCAAGTTGGTTATTAAGACTGATTATGAATTAGACTATGGAATTTGTATGAAATTTTAAGTCTTAACACATTTAATAAGGAAAAGACAAAAAGGTGTTTTGTTTTTTTATATGGCCCTACCAGAATTTGCACAAAACGGAAGACGGGACATGAACCCCAGTTGTTTTTAGTAAAGGGATTTTTATTTGTTTAGTAAAACTTTTATATTTGTTCAACATTTTAGGAATTGTTTTTTTTCCAATAATTACAAACACTGTATCATGTTCAATTGATTGGGTGATTGTTCTAGAAAAGAAACCAGAATAAAAAATTTTTGTGTATGGATTTGATACATATAACAAATTTAAAGTAAATCACTGATTTATTTTAGTTTGTGTGTTAATTTGTTTTAAAATGCATACAGTCTTGCAAAATAGTGAGCGGGTCGATAAGGTTTATTAAAAAATTGACAATTGTTATGGTTTCATATAAAAAATCACTGAAACTTCAAAAATTCCAATCTACATCTCCAGTTCGTAGTGTAACTTTAATATAAATTAAAATATTTGTTATGGCTACGAAATACTCCACACACAACAATTGCAGTTTATCATCACCCATTTTTATTCGTATTTGGAAGGGTTATTTAATTTTGGACTGAACTGTAATTGAAATTTGTATATCCTGGGTCCCGGAGATTAGGAAAAGCGAAATGTAATCGTGGAATCTTGTAGTGTCATTTTATATCAATCTGTTTTCCGACGTTTTTTCTCTCCTCTTTTCTTTTCCCTCATCTGGTCCTATGGTTCTGTGTATATGTAGCAAAGTACCTTGGGATATTTATGGAACTGGAAAATGTTTATTGTTTGGGCTATTTGGCAGAAACGGAGGAAATGGTCCTTGAAGCTCAATAATAAACCGAAATGGTCCAGCAGCGAGCAAGCGAGAGCGAGTGTGTAATAATAGAGTGTAGTCCATCAGAAGAAGAACAAAGAATGACAGCAGTAGACGACGAAGACTATGACGGCGAGAAGAGATGGATGGGAATCTAGAGAGCCATTTGAATAAATTAACACTTGATGTTTCGGGGAAGTGAAGAAAAGAGGGGGATTTGAGATGAAATTAAATTTCAGGCACACATTTAAAATAGTTGTTTGGAGCAGCAGTAGGCCAAGTAGGAGGCGGCGGTGGGAAGTCGTCGAGGATTTTATGCATGCATCTGGATGAAGGTTAAGTGCCCAGAAAAGATCAATAAGAGGCCAGACAGTCATGCAGAGAGACGGGAATAGTGTCGGATTTTAAAATTAAGATGCGTCATCTTGTCGAAGAGTAGCAAGATTTGAATACAGTTGTCGTCAATTTTACGTCTCAAATAGCTCTCTACTACAGTGGTGGTGATGGTGATTGGGTGAAAATGACGTAATTATTTTGTAATCAGCTTTTTAAATGCTGCTTATGGTGATGTTTTTGACATTTTTTGCAATGCCGAAAGGCAATTAAAGGGGGGCTGACATTGAGGAGAATTAAGATGAAATTATAGTTGTCGTTAGAAATGGCGAGATTAAATTCAAAGGCAAAAAGTAGCTATTTTAATAAAGTATCCACTAAAGGTGAGACTATGATTATAAGCTGGAATTATGCTAATTGTAAGTAAAGTGATTGGAAATTGATTGGGCGAAAAAATACCCATTNACTGACATTGAAGTGAATTAAGATGAAATTATAGTTGTCGTTAGAAATGGCGAGATTAAATTCAAAGGCAAAAAGTAGCTATTTTAATAAAGTATCCACTAAAGGTGAGACTATGATTATAAGCTGGAATTATGCTAATTGTAAGTAAAGTGATTGGAAATTGATTGGGCGAAAAAATACCCATTTGCGTTTTACTTTTTTTGCTTAACGAATCCATATGGGAGATGGTTTTTTGTTGCGTTTAATGCTAAATTTAATCTCGCTTTAATTAAATTCTAATTTCATTATGAAAGCTCCTATTTACTGGCTTTTTTCTATACATTTAATGGTTTAATTTCATATTATTTATCTTTATTTCTGTAATAAAATGTTTTCCCAAATGGATGAAATACGTCAGTTGAATATGTAATTATTCTACGCCGTTAGAATCAAAAGTAATTAAAGCTTATTCATATTAAAATCACTGTCCAGTATTTTCATTAACTGTAAACAACTTTAGAGGTGTTTGTTTTTATCGAATTATTATTGTCGAGGTGTGGTTTTATTTTCCGATATTGTTTACTTTTTAGATAAAAAGTATTGAAAGATTGTTGGATTTTGCGTTGGAGATTCAATATTTCATTAATTTATTTTAAAAGATCAAATAAATGTTTAAATTTACTGTTTTACAATTAAATGGTTTAATATTGAATTGAAATGTTATTATGATTGTCTTTTGTGAAAATGAAAAAATGTAAATGTCATAGATAAAATCAATTTGGTTTTGAGAGATCATTGATAGTTGTTTAATCTTAAAACAACTTTGATGCTGTATCGCCTTTTTCGGCGTAATGAAAGAATAAAAACTATATAAAACTATTTGACATTTTTCGTTCACTGAATTAAAATGGAACTACGTATACATATTCCTTTAGGCTTCTTTGCCGGTCCTGTCTTTTGCCTATGTAATGTGTGTTAACGAATGATGGTCGCTTCCTTTCAACAGATTCCTAATATTCTTTCTGATGTTCTGCTAAATAAAAGTACGAGTATGATTAATAAAATCTCTTCTTCTTGAATGACGTTACCAGTGTACAACTAAATGTAACGTAATTATTAAATACTCCATTTATTCTTTTGATTCCATATTCATTTTACAACAGTATTTACTAGCAGAAAGATTCGGTTATTTCTTCATATTAGTGGTTTAATCTAAATTTTGATTCACTATTTGACAAACAATTACCATTAACGATAGTAGTTATTCTATATCACTATCCTGTTCGGGCCTTTGCCTCCCCTAAGATTCGTCTCCATATCACACGGTTAGTGACCTTGGTTTCCCATCCAAGCATAACGAAATCACGGACATTGTTTCATACGCAGTCTTAATCTTTATCATATTCAATAAATGAGGGGATATTATTTTTTGAGAAAAAATCTGTACAATATTTAATTTAGGCCCGTTATAACGGTTATAAACTATTCAAAGAGAAACCGTTATAACGGCAAATATGTTTTAAATTATTTTTACGTGATTTTTAAGGAACGTGCAAAAAGATTTATGTTCACCTTGGGTGTAAAATCCGTTTTTTAACTCGAAAACGATGAAAAACTTGCCTAACGGCTCGTGTTTTACACTCATTGAACTCGTTAAAACACTCGTTAAAAACGGCTCATTTTACACCCTTGTAGCACAAATAACTATTGTTTTGTTATGTTGGATTGAGCGTTGAGCCACACTCGGGGACTATAGCTCACGAACATACAAGGAGTTTCTCTATAATCGATTATTGGTGCTACGACGTCGATTACCAACCTACCTTCCTGGCCTGTCTCTTTCATTCGTCCACTGCTGGAAACTTTCCGAATAGAGGTTTGGTAGGGTGTTATAAGAGTCGGTCTGTTATTACGGGTTTCAGTGGGCGAGTTTGAGGATAGGTTTAGGATTCTAGGCTCATTGGTTGTCCGATCAGGGATACAAATAACTATTTGCCAATGTAATTACTCGTGCAAAAATTTTAAGAGCAGAACGAGAAATTGGAATCGAATTTGAATAAAAATCCCTGCTGTTACTGAGATTCTAATCCTCTTCATCCAGTTTCATGACTTTCACCCTTTAATAATATTTATTTCATATAAATATTCTATTTTATAGAAACAGATGCTGCTTAATTGTCATAATTTCTCTTGAAAAATAATAATTATTAGCACAATGTCAATGAATCCTACATAATTCTTGTGAAAATAATAGGTGTATTCACCCCAAAGAACTTTGTAATTCGAATGTAAATAATTAAAGGGGCGTGTATGTGCGCAAATATTCAATTTAAGAGACATGCAGTTTGTCTTTTCGCGAAACAAAATAAATAAAACTGTAAATTGGCGCTGTTTATTTCTTTAGACTTTAGAGATTAGCGATTCAATTAAACAATAATTAAATGTGGTTGAATTATAGTCTACCAATTCATTCAGTTTTTTTGTTGGTTGTTGTGGCTTGGCGTTGGCGAAAATGATGTAGTGCTTATGGTTGAATTTAATTTCGGGAGGAGGCAATAAAAATTCAATGCCAGCCGTTTTTAATTGGGGAGGGAGAGAGAGAGGGAGAGAAAGGCAAGACGTCTATGGCTCTTTGAATTGAATTAAATTCGTTTTTGGAGACGGAGGAATGCGCTCATGGCGCTGAATTTTAATGTTTAGTCCTTCCGGAGACGGCTAAAAAGGAGCCAACAAAACGTTTTAATAAATATTAGTTTTTTAACCGATTCCAGTTAATTATAGGAAATATAAAAGTTTAAGGGATATTAAAGGTTTGATTGCTCTACGTTTTTTTTATTTATATAAAAGAAATACTGACCAATTTCTTGTTCAAAACAAGAGAGTTAATTCAATTTAGGAAAGTATGTTCCCTGTCTAATGGAATACAGAATATTCCAATTCAATCTGGCCAGACGGAATAATAAAAGACTCCTTCAGAGCTTAATGTAATCAAGCCATAATTTATTCGCAAAATGTATTTTTTGTTGGATGTTTGTGTAGTGATTGAAATTGGCTTCAAGTGTGCGTGAATTATGCAAGAAGGTTTTGAGTTCGATGGCTGAGCTTCGAAGCCAGACTAAACTTGTTTCCAACTTTCCTGTTTTCGCAAAGTTATCGTCCTATTGTTGGTACGAAAGTTTCTAACAAGTTGGTGGCAGTGCAAGTAGAAGATCTTGTTTTTTGTTGACAGATTTGAGTAAGAAGGGAAATTGTTTGCAGTTTTAAAGAGTGAAATTCAGTGGAAAGAAGAGATTGCATTCGGCTCGGATGTGGGATGTTTCTAATTAGCGTTATGACCTATTGTTTAAATTATCTGCGTTGGTGAATATAAATTGGTCTCTGTAGAATTTGGTTTTTAATATTATATTATTGTTCATTTATGTTTTTGTTACAAAATATTGTAAATCCTCAAATACTTTTCTACGAAATAAAGATTAGCTTATAATTAAAAACAAATCTTTTAGTAACAATTGAAATTTTAAGACTGAGGATTTTTCAGGTTTTCCAGTAAGAGGTTTTTTTATATTGTTAAAAACCGGGTATTTTTTATACGAAGTCATTTGAAACACATTATAATTGTTCTACAAGTTTTCAACAAAACTAGTCCTCAGAAAATTGGCTTTTACGTAATCAATTTGTTAATTAATTAACAATCATTTGCATTTCCTGGTTGTTGATTGGAAATATCTACTAACTACTTTAGTTTGGACAGATAATTCATTGCAAGAAAAGACCAAAACCACTAAGCATAACAGTCTTCAATTGTTCTCTGCATTCATATCTCGCAGCAAATAAGTAATGGTAGATCTCAATTTTGTTTAATAAAAAATGAGCCTTTCTCAAGTTCTAAAAACCTGTCGGACACACAATTACAATTAACGACAAATTTAAAATTTTGTTAAAACTCAAATTTAAACGAGGTTAACTAGAAAATTTGATGACTGCCATTATTTTATGGCGGACACATCTTCAGTATCAAGTTTAAATGTATTTTAAGGACAAAATATTTAATATGATAAATAAATGACCTATTAAGACGACATTTTATTGTAAACAAATGTGTACAAATTGTAAAGTATGTGAATGAAGCAAGTTGGTTTTGTAGTGGATAGAAATTAATTGTTGGATCACCCTGTCTTGTCCATCCCTTTCCAACATTCTTATTCCTGTCTCTTTCCCTACAAACGATCAAATTGTAATAATTATAAAACTTGACAAATTTAATAATAAACGCAAGAACTTCCCTTTTTGTTTGAACCAGTGACATAGAAACACGTTCTTTTATTTCTCTGCTGAATTGTGCATACTTTTTCTATTTGCTACAAGTTGGTAATTTGTTCCACCCTTATGGCTTGGCTCCATTGAAATGGTCCG
>JXOV01002893.1:0-17951 GCA_001014945.1 Clogmia albipunctata
AGGTGGTCATTAGATGAATGTTTTGGAGTAAGCACACACACGCATTGCTAATGAATGGAGAAAGGGTGCCCTAGAAACATTAGCGCCAAAACCGTAATATTTATTATTACCATAAACAGAAAATCTGACGTTAATTTGACTAATACTAATATTAATAATGGCAAAGATTACAATTATTTTTCGGTTGCCAATTTAAAATAAACGCTTTTTTACTTAAAAATAATAACATGTTTCAATAATTCGAATAAATCGCTATGTTTGGAATTGGGTTTATAAAGAAATATTGAGTTGTAAGTGACGAATTCCCATCCTCAAGCATAGGAACTTATAATACGATAATCACTTCTTCGATAAATATTCTTTGCAATGAAGAAGAATCGTATGCATTCCTTTATTGATGTGGTTTAAATTTGCAATATCCATAAACGAGACACAGTAATCCGCAAGTCGGCTGAACAGGAAATTGATGGATGGAAATTATTACTTCAATTGAATTCACATACGGGAGACACACTCGTATATTTAATTTCCTGAAGCCGACAATTTTATTTTCCGTTGTCTACAAGTTTATATAACATCCTCGGGTTTAGGGAATAATGAATAAAAATACATAATCTTTTTTCTTGTATGGTTGAAATTTGTTTACATACCACAATAATGGGATGTAATATAGTTGTTATTTTTGTCAAAACCAATATCTAATTATAGACTCAATTAATTACCCATATGTGCTAGAATTATATTCGTGACTAAGGTAATAGTAATAAAATAATTACGTAGGCAAATAGCATGGTACCACCTTTGACTTCCTCAAACGAGAGTTATATATGACTACCTCTACAGCACGAACTTAATTGGAAGATATAAATCAAATGAATGAACTATGAATTCTTGGTAAGAAATTCCTTACCAGAAAGTTTAGTAGACTTTGACGACAACAACTTACTTCCAAACATGTCGTGATTTAGTCTTAATGGGCTCTAAATTTCATAACAATAAATTCAACAACATGTGACTACTATGTAAAGCAAAAAATGTAGATTATGAATGGAATTTATGTGGGGTAATTCAAGGACAGAAATGGGGGACAAGCTGTAAACGTTTTAAAGGGATGCCCGTTTTATTATTATTATTATAAGTTTGTCGTATCTGACATTTGGTATATTTATATTCCTTAAACTACTTGTGGTGAATACGCTTTATAGGCTAAATAAGGAAGTCTTGATTTTCATGTTTCCGATGTTATCTACAAATCGGTGAACAATGACCACGCGATTTATTTGGTAAGAGGATTCAAAAGTCAATCGGAATTTAGTAATTTGCCAATTTATCCATATGACAAGACAGTAAATGTTAGAATGTGGGATGTAACATATCTACCCTTTATGTTATGTATGGAGTGCTGATTAATTTCTTTTCGTAATTGTATTTTATAGGAATTGTTGCAAATTCTTTGTTCTCCCAGATCAATTGAATAAAGTGAAGCACGAGTCCCTTCCGTATTGCACATTTATTAAAAGCTATAAAAAAACAATACAATTAGTCAAAATAATATATAAAACTGACGATTTATCTCATATAAGAATTTACAACAGAAATTGAACTTATTACAAAATAAATTTGGCCTTTTCGTTAATTGATATTATTTTTTTGTCCCGTTATCTGTCCTCAATTTGCCGGCCTGGTACCAATCCAATCGAAGTTTAATTTGAAGACCGTTAAACGTAAAAATATGTAACAGGAAGTTCATTATGTTTATAATTATTAGTTTTGTTTCATTGTAAACAAGTATAGCCAGGTGTTTGATCAATTATTATAGATGGAATTTACTGTTTCTTAATCTAAAAAACTACTTGTATAAACCTCAGTAATGAACCGCAAATCGTGTTTATTCAGATGAAACAATTCAAATTGTCTGGTTTTGATGCAGAGTTGCAAAATAAAATTTTTGTGACAAAAATAAACAAATAAAATAATTGTTAACTGTTATGTCTATTTGATGGAAAACACACTGTTCTGCTATTTAAACTTTGTATAAAATCTCCCAGCAGTCGCGTTTTCTTGATAAATGAGAACGTGTTTCTTTTGTCATATTAAATTTATTTCATCCCCAACACACTCTGAAATCTCTAACCATCTTCCTCACTCCGCGATTGGTAATCTACTTGTCACATTAATCGCAATTTAAATATTATGCTCACAGTCGTATATTATTCACTTTATGTTGATTAATGTTGTACGCGAATCGATATGGGAAAAGCGAAATTTGCTTATGAGGTTTTTTATAGGAATTATTGGAATGAGAGAGATTAAATGGAATTCTAGTAATAATGTACAAATATGCGTAAGTCCGAAATGTTTTAAAAAAATATGTAATTTTTTATTCAAAATTGTTAATAAACTTTAAAAACCAGGTTCTTCTCTTGATATCGTCATTTAATGTGCATAATTGTCAATTTGTTGTTTTAATTGATTTATTGTATTTTTTGGTGAATATTGAACACGTTATTCCTGTAATATTGTGAAGTACTGCCGAAAAACTGTTGAATTATGTTAATCCACTAAATATAAGAATTTCTTATTTTCGTAATGTAATTTATCTGTTCTAATGTAATGTAAATCTTTTACTTTTTGTAGTCTAATGAGCCCGTCGCACCTAAAAGTCAGAAAATTTACTGCTTGTGGAAGAACCGCACCCATTTTAAAAATCCCATTTCCAAATTTGCTGTTATCATAAGATAATATGCATTTTTATGGAATCTTTGTTTTACTGGCCATTTCTTTGCATTTTACAAACTCAAAATAGAGCAATTATTAACGGAACAATGACCGTTTGAAATTTGAGACGGTAATAATAATACGATCGCACAAATGTGCAGCGCGTGGTTACTAACATTGAAGGGGAAGTTGGTCCATTGCAGTTTTCGGCTTCTTATTGGACCCCTCATTTTTATTATCTTCAGTCTGAAGATAATAAAGTCTGAAAACATAACTGTATTTACTGATACCGTCTCAAATTTCATTATCTTATCATAATAGTTAATTGGGAAATTGGATGTTAAAAAGGGGGCAGATCGTTTACAAGCAATAAATTTTGGTGTGACTAGCTCATAAGGCTAAGAAAAAAGAATAAGTGGACTGAAAAACGGAAGAGACGTCTTTCTTTTGGATAGTCTTTTTCTTGGCCATTCCACCAAAGGTGGACATTTTTCAACAAAAATATTAAATTATAATTCATGTGGGTAAATAGCAAAGTAGTTTTAAAAAATATTTGAAAAATTTACTAGAAGTTGCATTAGATGAAGGGACGATAAATATAAAAAATAATAAATTATCGAAATATGCTGATGCACATATGCGATTTATGAAATTACCATTGAATACAAAAGGTTAACTAAAATCAATATAACGAAGCAGTTGACTTATTGAACAATCCAGGTAGTTTTCAATTCATCTACTCATCAAAATTTCAAAACTGATGATCTGTTTTTAAAACGAGGGTAAAATCAGAAAGGGGTTAAGGTAAAAACAATGACGTGAGTTCTTCATCTATAACTATACGACGTACATAAGAGTATATCCTATTATTACGATGAGATGTGAAAATGTATTATGCAAATACGAATGATCGAAAACTACAAATCCCTTATAATTAATGGTTTGTCCTTTTAAATACATCAATTTGATTTACAGTGAATTTTTGGTTACCCTTCCTATTTCTATCTTCAAAATTAATGCAAATATGAATATCCCGAACCCAAAATGCTATTATTTGCAAGTCAATGCTACAATAATCAGTATTGGTTCAATATTCACAATTCATTAACGAAATTAAGCAATGTTTATTATGGACCCTATTATTTTCTCTAAATGATTTTGAAAATCGATTTCCCATGAACTGTGGCTATAAGTTATTATCCGAGTCGATTATTGTGCAAATATACTCATACTCTTATTATTTTGTTTGCTTTGATGTCAAATAAAATGTACCTGCATGCTTGCGAAATTTATGCAAATTTATTCAATAGGATTTGGTGTCAAGGTAAGGTATTTCCCCTAAATTTTATCCATGAAAATCAAGTGTGAATTTTAACAGCGAAGTATTTTTTGATAATTGATGAAAAAATACTGGAACTTTCATAATATTATCTATTTACCTATTTATTTCTAATATTTTATTAGTAAAAAATTTTAAGTTTAGTTTCTTTCTAGCTTCATCCTTTTTTAAAAAAGAATATTTATTTTCAATTGCTTGTAATCTTCTCATTAATATTTTACCGTTTTTCATGTGTACGTGCAAAAAAAGAAATTTATCTGGATCCTATAAAGAAATTAGGATACTTGAATTGCACGGCAACCGTATTTGTTTAACATTATTATTCCGAGTTTGAAAATTTTTTGTTCACCTTGTCGACTTATTTTGCCAGACCACGTTCATATATTATTATTATTTTTAGGTGGAGGCAATAATTCGCTGGCAAATTATTGTAATGAGGTTCGTATATGAAATTTGAAGGGTGCGTTGATTTAATTTAACGCTCCTGTTTTTTCATTTCTTTCAATTTTTGTCTGCATATGTTTGATTATATTCACCAGGTCGAGTTTCCTTCAATTGAGCAATAAAAAGTATAACAAAGCAGATGTGAATGTGGAAGAGACGGAATTTAAAATTATTACATTTACTTATCTGGGTTACGAGTGTGACTTGTTCAGGTATGGAATTATGAATCACATGTGCGTGTAGACGGAGTGAAAAGAAGATTTAATTCCTAATGATTCAGGATGCGTTTAACATAAGTCAGTTTTGACAAAATGTGCATGTGGGGTGTATGGTTATTTAATGTAATAGGATTTTGAATAAAAAATCAATATAATTTTGTTTAAAGTTGACCAAAATTAATAACAAACAATGTTTTTAAATTAAAATTATGTATGCTCAATCATATCGTCAATTTTTTCATAACAAATATACAAAATTTTAAATTCGAATTAGTCAATAGTGGTTAACAGATCAATATTTATTCACTGTCCTAAAACATAAGATTGAATTTCATTGCAGGATTAATTTAAATTTTAATTATATTAATGTGTTTCTTGCACTCCAGTATCGAAACATACGCTTTTCGATATCCATTTGAGTTTCGTAATGTTTCACTTTATGGCACTCAGTGAAAATTTTGAATTTTTATTTCACTAGTGAAAAAAAATTGCCATAAACTATAAAACAAATTTGTCTCAAAGTCAAAACCCTTTAACTACACAAAATTTGCCATAGGACCGTGCGTTTATTTCAAATTAATTAATGTTTCCCGTTTTAAAATTTTAATATTATTAAAATAATTAATACCATTTCAACAGCCATCTGCATATAATTTGATTATTTTTTTTTATTTTTGGCACATTACGTAGATATCAGAGATAAATCTGCTTAACTGTAATGTAAGTAAATTATAGTAATAGCCTTATATTGCTTTGAATGGAAATTTACTTTACATAAATTTCAGCAAAAAAGCGTTCCATGTCACAATAAAATATGCATTTGTCTTATGACCTAGCAGTTTAGAGAAATTTCAACCGTTAATGTCTTGCTCGGGTGTAAAGTTCTAGTTTTTAACTCGGAAACGATGAAACACTCGCCTTCGGCTCGAATGTTTTACATGCGTTTCACGCCTTAGAAAACAGTTGACTTTACACCCTTGTAGCACAAATAACTATTGGAGGTTGGAAATATCAGGATTCGAATGTATAGCTAATTTTATATCTAGTTAAGATAGAAACAGGTTGAAATTTTAATTGTTTCTAGTTAACATAGCCCTATATTTAAATTTTTTCATTTATTGATAACACAGATCTTCTTGATAAACTGGAAGATAAAAATGGAAAATTGAACCCCAAATACTGAACTGTGAAAAATTCGTACATACAAAACTGTAAAACCTTATATTAATTTTATAGCCCACTTATGATTCCCTTCATTGTCTTTTCCAGATGGAAAATTAGCAGATTAAAAATTAATCTAATTACGTGGTATGGAACCAACCGAATAAAACTAATTGTTCCCAAAAAATTCATAGAATGCGAAATTGGCAGCTGAAATTGGGGAGCAAATAATATAAGATTTATGATATCAATCCATTAAGTAAGAAGTGGAAAAGTATTATGCGTTTTGGGATTCAATATTTTGTGTTGAAAACAAACGAGATACATACTAGATTTTCTTTAATGTAATGTAATAAGATAAGATAATATTCATTTCCCAAATAATGATGATATTGATGGAGTTCTCAAATTATTTTATTATTCAATCATACTTGAATCACTCAACTCAAAATGTACGGTGTGGAATTTTGGAGGTTATTCAAAGTAAAATAAAATGTATTAGTATTGGAACAAGAAAGTAAGTATTTCATCACGATAATAGTGATGGTTTCCTATCATTACCACTTCTTCTCTACATGTTTTCCTCTGTTTTGCCAGGCCTATATTAAATGTAATCCGATTTTTCCATTTTCGCAATACTTCAACAAAAGTTGAGTTAGGCATATGGGTTTTGCACATCTTTAGGGTATACATTTCTTTAAAGTATAAACACGTGATGTAATTTGGTGAGAAAGAAAAACAGACAATGCGTTATTGGTACTCGTATATCTTTATGATTATGATTTAAAAAGTAGCAAAAAAAATATTTATTTATGATTATTCAATTTGAGGAATGATAAATTCGTCGATTAGGAAAAATAGAACTAAATTTCATTATTGATAATACAGTGGACGCCGCTTATTAGGGCCACTGTGGGACCGGAATAATTTGGCCCTATTATCCGATTGGTCCTTTTAAGCGATTGGTCAATAAAAGCTAGGATTTGATCTGTAGGTAAAGATTTTTAAATATGTACGAGTATGTCCTTATGTATATACATTTGTATGTGCTTGGGAAAGTGTATTTTTTAAATTATAATTGTTCAATTTGTGTTTATCTTAAATCTCGTGGCCAAATAGAAACAAATAGTCACCAAAATGTCGAAAATCCGTTGGTTGAGTTTGAGACCTCCCATGTTCCTAAAAGGAATTGAAAGGGAAATTTTTATGTGTTTATCTTGTAGAATTTAAAAATATTTCAATCATCAATGACGTGTCTAAGTATTGTGTCTTGTTAACCAAACAAATCTGATCGTTAATTCTTACCCGGTAATAATGAAAGAAAAGAAATGTATATAAGAAAACAGAACGAGTCAAGCAATCTATTTGACAATTAAATATGATTCTGTATGTAGTGATGAACATATTGATGAAATTTACAACAGAGAGTCGTGTAAACTATTGCGGTGTCATCAAATCGGCGAACACAAACAAGGATACGGCTTTTTGCGGTTTTTCTTATTTTCTTCACTATTTTAGTCGATTAAATAAGTGTAGCACACATGTTCAAAATTGGTGTGAAAAGTATACAAAAGACTGAGATGTCATCACTTGCACTTAGTCTTGCAACTCTTTATAGTAGTGATCTCGGCCACAGAATGGCTCTATAAAGCGATGGGTTTTGCTCCATTAAGTGAGGAGTTTTTAATGTATTTATATACCACCGATAAGTTCCTAGGTATTTTGGCCTGATAAAGCGATTGTCCCTATTAACCGTGGTCCTAACAAGCGGCGTCCACTGTAATACAATGATTTTTTAATTTTCGTAAGTTTATAGTAACAAAAATGCGTAAGATTTAGGGTTAAGCATTAGATCACCACGAATTTACTCGTATGTCATGTTATCGATATTAAACAAAAGTCGTGTTGCAATTGTGAAACTTAAAATTTTCAAAATACACAGAAGAAAATTTGTGCAATCTTAAAAACCTATATCTCATCGGAGGGTGAGAGTGAATGAATTAAGATAAATGAATGTACGTTTTTTGTTCCAGTGCTTCACGAGATTTTTTCGGGTGGTAATTGCAAATATGTAATTTGGTATGTAGTTGTATTCGGAAATGGCTTCTCTCACCCTGAAATTTTTAATATTCGCTTATAACGATGCAAGAGCATACTATTGTGATAATTTATATGAATTGAATTTTTATATAAAAAATTTATTCAAAACATATAACAAGAGATTAATTCAATTTTTTGAATAATTTCACCAGTAATATGAAGTCACTTTATTCAATTTTTGTTATTTAAAACAAAGCCGCTCAACCTTAACCAAGTTATTCAGATATTGGCAGTTGAATGTGTGACGTCATCGACTCCGCTATAATTCATTGTTTTGGTCTTGTATGAACTCGAAATGAGGACTATACACATGTGTATTGTTATCTTGATACTGTATTGTAACAAATTTAACACTATTACTTTAAAATTTCAATACTTTTTCGACCAAATACAATGAGAGAATTTTTGGGTAATTTTGTCTATTACGACTCAGAATAACGGACATTTAGCATATTAGAGCCAAAGACTATTGTCTTGCGTTGTATTGATTGTATATAACTACTTTAAAAGCCTTTTGTCATAAAATTATAAATAATTTCCTCGCATACAGCGGAGTCGATGACGTTTTCACTACTACTACCACCACAGATCTGGATAGCCTTATTGATAAGTTAGCGTTGATTTAA
Source organism: Clogmia albipunctata (assembly GCA_001014945.1). Taxonomy (NCBI): domain Eukaryota; kingdom Metazoa; phylum Arthropoda; class Insecta; order Diptera; family Psychodidae; genus Clogmia; species Clogmia albipunctata. The sequence continues at coordinate 8,607 of JXOV01002893.1, forward strand.
AACACCCAACACATACTCATGTTTACATTTATATCATATGAACATATAAGTAAGTAAGGGGGTTCAAAGATTATAAACGTATGGGTTCGTATTGAACCCTAGTATTGTTCTTGGTCCTTTGAACAAAAGACAAATTTATGGTGAATAAAAACTATTGAATTAGCATAATTTTTAAAATTTGAATTCGATTCAAATAAATAAAAGGGTACAACGAACAGCTGGTTTACAATGTGATCTTTTACCTTATAAGTACAAGCCGAAATACTTTTTAAGAAGTTCCTATTCATCTATAACATTCATAACACTTTGCCTTCAAAAGGATTTATAAATAATTATCTTGATTACAAAACAAAATTTGAATATCAAAATTTTACACTACAACAGAATAACAATAGAGTTTAAATTGAAGAAAACCCCAGACCTTAAACATGAATTTGAACTGACCATTAACCACCCTTGTACCTCGTTTGACTTTTAAACAATATTGTAAACCGGACATTAGGGGAAGTAAACAATGGGTAATTTTTTTATTACAAGAGGTCACTCTTCTGCTGACCCTTTCAAATTAAATTAGTCATTTTCCAATGTGCAAACAAACATGACTTAATGGTCACACTTATAAATAACTTAGTGACCATTAACAACCCCTAATAATGACAAATTTGAGTGTTTAATAGGGGTCAGTTTGAATAACTGAATTTACAAAAAATGACTTAATCTTCTTTACAGCAACAAACGATTTTTGAGGATATTTTATAATGAAATTTAAATGTTTCTTCTGAATCATTTCCAAGGGATGAAAGTTAATAAAATTAGAAATGATTCTTTGCTTCTTTATATAGTAAATAAAACACTAAACCTTTTGGAAAAATTATAAAATGACTGTTTATTTCGATAAACATTCAAAACTAAATCTTCATAGACTAATTCCTCACATTTTAGATGAAATCTTCTTTTTCGTCTCATTTGTTCTCCCCTTTGTATATACTGATTTGCGCATATATTTAATTAATTTTGGAAAATACATAAGGTATAGGGCATGGTATATTATTAATTATAAAGACAAAGGGAGTGTACTAAGATAAAATATGCTAAAGAAAATAAGACGGCGAAATTTTTAACTGAGGGGTTGAAAATTCGCCATCTTTGGCATGAACACAAAGAAAGGGTTTGATGTTGCTTTTAATCTTACTGCTCTATACGGTTTCATTTATGCGCCGAATTCACAGACATAAAATAGGAATAATTATGAAGTTTCTTGTAAGACGGGGTTCTTTCCTTCTCCCTCGGAGCGGTGGGCGATAGGAATATTAACAAAGGCATTCATTAAAAATGGATGTATCCAGTGGAATAAACAGAATTTGGGCAAATAAGACAGTGGCAAAGAGGGCACAAAATTTCATTACAGACATAAAATATGAATAATTAAATACAAACAGTGCAATTTCGCGTGATTCGGATTAGAACGATAATCTGTGTCTATTTGGGTATTATAAATTAAACTTAATTTACATTTTTAATAAAATAGGATAGGAACTCTTTACAACAATCAGTTCTATTAATTAATTACTAATTGACTAATTCAGGTTGAAACAAGACAAATCAATGATAAAAAATAGAGAGCATTCCAAAACATGTGCAGTCGATGATGATCCCATTGGATCCCATTAACATAACAACTTTGACCGCCGCGCTCATCAATTGACGATCAGGTGAAAAGGCAAATTCAAATTATATTGTTTGTCGTCCCGAACAAATCGATATGGGAACTTTTTCAATTATTTATTGGTTCTTGGGCATTTTGTGGTCCGATCGGATGTTCCCGTTCTAAGTTCCACGTACCTGACGAAAGTGTTTGGAATCAATTTTCACATAACTAAGAAAAACAAACAAACAAAGAGGAACGTACATCTTCTGGAGCAGACTAACTGACGACGATGTCGACAATAAAAGAGGTAAAGCACCGGGTTATTATAATTTCATCGGTTGAATAAATATTTCAATTTATCCGTGAATAGACAGAACATTGGGCAAAAGAAATCAATTTACCGAAATGTTAGTTCTCATGAGGAAATTGTAATTAAAAATTGTATAGCATTGACCGGCTTCTCTTTTAGTAAGATGAAAATGACGACACTGTTATTAGAACTGAAGTACTATATATATTATAATTAATTGTTTTTATTATATATATTTAATATTAGACAGTATTTTGTATTACGAATATTTAAATAAATTACTGAAATGTAAGAATTTGTAATTGTTGCCTGATTTTTAAATTCGGTTTATTTTCGGAACCTGCCAGGTAATGGGTGTGTAATTTCAACAAATGTTAATGTACTGTGATCGGATCATAATGTACTTATTCTCACTCGGGCATGTGTAAATCATGTGGAACAGGAACTTCCGTTCTGACCACAACTTGTAAACTGCGTTCTCATGACTGATGATGATGATGTGTCGTATAGAATTGAAGAATGTTAATTGTTGGTTTCTAAAGAAATTATGTAAATTTCATTCTTCAGTAAAGAATCAAATTTAATTTATGTTTTGATATGCTGAAGTAAATTAATTATTGAGAATTATTATTAAAATAGTATTTTTGTTTGTAAGTAATTCAAAAATACGAATTATATTGTGTAATTTAAATCCAACAAAATAATAAACTAATTTTCTAAAGCTTGGAAATCTTGTTTTATAGCTTCTAAAAAATAACAACTAAGATTCTTTAAGTAATTCTTTGACACAGTAATTTTTGCAATGTAATAAATTCATAGTCGCTTTAAAATAAGTTGAAATATAATTTTTATTAGTATAAGAATTACAATATAGTTATTTGAAATTATGACTTTGAAAAATTGTTTGAAGATTTTTACATTGCAATGATAAAATTCTGCCGGGCAAGAGAGGAGTCACCCTCGCGGCTTGTTCCCGTGTTTTCTATAGTTCACGTATAACTAATATTGAACTTCTCCAATAAAGTGGCTAGACCTATACCGCCCTCGTGTGCGGTGCCGATTGGCGGGTCATATAACACTTATATCCTCTCCTATCCAAACGTTCCTCAGATTAATTATGGAAACTACTATTAGTATATCAATGAGTTAGGTAGGGTTAGAATTGCTGTTAGGTAGGGAGAGCTAGGGCGAATTACGTGGAGGGGCGTATGGCTGTCCATTATACACCTAATGACACGTTTTCGTACATTTGGACAATTATCTTATTCACATATTTTATATGTGAATAAGAGCTATAATCCTCGAACGGGTTCTGCGCCCAATGATAAAATTACTTAAAAAACGAATAAAATTTAGGTATTAACGTAATTCACTCTAATCCTTTAGGTATATTTAAAAGCGGGCTGTTATTTTAACTGATATTTGCATGTTTAATTTATATATGAATAATACATTGCACTTGACAATTATTTATAATTCTTTACTCAACCTTTAAATTTCAAGGTGCTGGTTTTCAGATTTAACAGTAAAGCGTAACTTTTCCCACACAATCGATATGATAATTATCCGAAATAATGCTTCAACTCACTTCAAATATTCCACTCTATTATTATTTCATTCATAACTATTATATATTTTTAGGTATATTATAAAAAATTCTTTTTGGATTCTTTTGTAGTTTATGTTTTAATCAATACTATTAAAATTTATTTTAAAATTGTTATTTTTTAACAAAGCCGGATTTATTTCTGTTTGCGGATAAAATCAATTATCATGCATCACGATTTGTGTTCGATTGTATTCCGATTCAGATCTCTACGAATTACTAGCCCAAAGAAACGATATGTATAGTTGAGTATGGATAATGGATCGTCATGATCATCATATGTGGTTCTTTACCATAGCTGGAGTTAATCAAATTAATTGGAATTCGATCTCCGAAGAAAACTCTTGTTATTTCATCAATGAGTACTCGTAATTCGTTTTGTTGAACATTTGTAATTGGAATGAATACTCTATTGGTATCTGGACTATTTGGCATCGAAAGACCACCTATTAAGTAAGTACCACAAATTATAAGTAATTCTTTAATATTTTCTTTAAAATAGATAGACGAATATTTTGTTTATTGGTTTCTTGTTTCTAATATGAGTTTTATTTTTGAAAAAATTACCTTTACATAAATATATCAGTACAAAATGATTTGTTTTTGCACATCACTTATTAGCACAACTTCACTCAACTGTTGACTACGATCAAATATGTGTGTTCCAAACGAAAAATCTCGTAAATTGAATCTGATTTCCATTCTCATTTAATTATCAGTGATTTTTACAAATTCAACTCTTATCCACATCACCTCAAGATGCTGTAATTTGAATTATTTATTCGCCGAGGAGAAAATCTCCACATATTTACATAACAGTTTCTCACGGATCAATCACATTACGGCGATTATCAGTCGGTGATTAGACGATGCTTCACAATGATATGTAAATGTTTGTATGCGTTTGAAATGAATCAATACAACGATCGATTAGCAGTTGAATAATTGATCACAACAAACACTGAACATGATCAATTGATCTGTAATCGAAATTTCACACCGTTCGAACTGCGAACGATCATACGAGATCTGCATTGCGTGACAATGACAATGGCTCAATGTCGACACATGTTTATAGAACAGATACATTTACATGCCAATATTAGTTGTGCTAAACACTATAGTTTAATGCTGAACTGTTATTTGTTGTTTATCTTCAATATTGTCAAGGTCGCGAAATAAACTTTCATACTAAATATTATTTGTGCTACAAGGGTGTAAAGTTAACTGTTTTTGTGAAACGCGTGTGAAACATTTGAGCGAGTGCTTCACGGTTAACGAGTTAAAAAACAGGACTTTACGCCCGAGCAGGACATATCGTTTTTTGCACTCCAGTCAAGAGTACTGAAATTTTTATAATTTTACATTAATTTTCATTAATTACAAGGAAAATTTAAAAATTGGCATATTTTACAAATGTTCTAAGTTAAATTATAACTTCTAAAGTTACCGTTAACGGTTGGAGTTCCTCTTTCCTGCTAGGTCATAAGGCAAATGCCTATTTTATTGTGATATGGAACATTTGTTTGCTTTAATGTCTGTAAAATAAATTTCTATTTTAAGCAATATAAGGCTATTACTATAATTTATTTACATTACAGTTAAGCANTGTTCTAAGTTAAATTATAACTTCTAAAGTTACCGTTAACGGTTGGAGTTCCTCTTTCCTGCTAGGTCATAAGGCAAATGCCTATTTTATTGTGATATGGAACATTTGTTTGCTTTAATGTCTGTAAAATAAATTTCTATTTTAAGCAATATAAGGCTATTACTATAATTTATTTATATTACAGTTAAGCAGATTTATCTCTGATATTTAGGTAAAGTGTCAAAAATCGAAAAAAATAACCAAATTATATGCAGATGGTAGTTGAAACGGTATTAATTATTTTCATAATATTAAAATTTCAAAACGGCAAACATAAATTTATTTGAAATATAATCACGGTCCTATGGCATAGCCGAGACCAATATTTTGTGTAGTTTAAGGGCAACAATGGCGACCAAATTTTGACTTTGAGACAAATTTGTTGGATAGTTTAGGACAATTTTTTTTCACTAGTGAAATAAAAATTCAAAATTTTCACTGAGTGCCATAAAGTAAAACATTACGAAAGTCAAATGGATATCGAAAAGCGTATGTTTCGGTACGGGAGTGCAAAAAAGCTTTTAAAACAACATAACTCTAAGAACTGTTAGATATAAAGACTTTATGATTTTTTTTTCAAAGTCGATATTACAATACTTATATTTCTTTTGTCAAATTTGTTTTATACCACTAGTGCATTAAAGAATTCTTTAATGCATTAGTGTTTTTTTATTATTCGTATGTACCGCCATGAAAAAAATTCATCAAATTTAAAAGGGGGTAAATATCAGTGTGCATAATTTACTGGTTAGTTAATGATTAACGAATAAATATTTGAATTTATTATTATTATTAAATGAAAAGTTAATATTAGAAAACTAAATGAATTACGATTATATGCAAGACAAGAATACAATATTATACCTTATTATTAAACTATAACCTTCCTTACACAAAACTAAGATTGTTATTTTTCGCTCGTTTACGAAATATGATTTCAATCTTTAATTTAAATAATTGTTTATTATTATTCCAATAACTACTTTGGTGGAGAGATCCGATATGTGGATTTTATAAAAGTTTATTTAATTTTTTTGTTATGGAGATTTTTATTTAATTATAAAGGCATTTTTGATTAGTTTGTTTCTCGTGTATTTATAAAAGTTTTGTTGTTTTCAGCTCGGGTGTAAAATGTAGTTATTAAGCCAGATACGATTTAAAATACGGAAATAACCTTGAATTTTGATACGGAATCATATAATCCCCTTTATTCACACATGAAGTCGTGGCTTTGCAGTGGCTGTCAGGAAAGACACGGTTCAGTGATGAGATGATCATGGATTGGTATGTGGGCTGGATAATGGGCAATCGATCTGCATTGATCTCATTCTGTTCGTTATTTTATAACAAACAATTCAAAAACATTGTGTTATTTAATCGTGAAGTGTTCAACGAAAGAATGGACAATTCAATTTCTCGGTGTTGGATTTCAATGATTTTTTTGTATGGTACGAATATATAACTCGACTTTTTGGAACAACTGTGATTAGTTTGAGCGCTAAAGTCTATATAAGAAGGTTGACATTTATCTAAAAACAATTTAATTGCTTTCAATATCCAATAGGGTCTCCTCCTCCCTATTGGATATTGAAAGCAAAATCTTTGTCGTTATCTTTTTTTTTTAATATTTACCTTCATATAACGACATCGCATCGATTGTTAATAAACTTTAAGTCTGTTGGTACCTAATAAAAGGCAAGAGTAGTCGAATAGTGGACTGAAACTGACTAAGAGTTCCTATGTAAGACAATGATGCCCAATTACCTCACATGAAGATGAATTCCGTTTATTGGAATTCGGGGTGGATAATCGATGTTAATTACCTAATATAAGTTAAAAGGAATAACAGGGCTTGACTATATTGAAATTTTGGAAATATTTTACGTCTGATTATAGAACGAATCGAATCCTAGCGGCAAAGAAAAATTGTTCATTCGTCGATTCCTACCTCTTCCGTGCGAAGGAAAAAGTGGTTGAAATGCTATTTAATCTTCTTTATTCTCTTGACATGATCTATTGCGACTTTTGTCATCAGTTAATCATTGAAATGTCTTACGATTAACTGAAATGTGAGACGATACATTAGCTTAAACCCCTTTTTTTAAATCCCCGTTTTATAATAAAACTACCAGTCCGATCTGGCAAAAATTTAAAAGTATGGTTTTAGAAGGAAGTCCTAAGCAATTCAAATCAAATTTTAAAAAAAATGTGTTTTACTATGGTAGGCCGGGGATTTTTCAATTGACCTATTATATTTTTGTCGTAAAAGGATGAAACACAGTGTATTAAATATATAAAGTTATACAATACAATCATTAAAAATTCTTTTAATAAAACAGAATATTGGATTTTTAAAAGGAAAATGAAATATATATATGTTTGTCAGATTATTTTAATTATATCTAATTCATAAACTACTACAACCTGAAGAATCATCTAGTTGCTGTTCGTTTGATTCTCTTGCAAATATTTGCATCATGAAAAGCATGAAGAAGCCTAAAGCAATTTGGAAAAAAGCTATGTGAATTCTTAAGCAAACATCAGATTATCAAACTGCAACGAGAGGTCAAGCCTAATTTATTGGAGATAAATCACGAGCTCAACAAGTAATTGATTTTGATTAGGAAGAAAATGATCAATTATCGGATGATTTTGCATTTGTTCCTAATTAATCGGTTGTAGAAAATTATATGTTGAGCAGTAAACTTTCGAAACTTAAACAGCTTTCAAACTATGTGAATTATTAAAGCTGGTATAAAGATGATTGTGAAGAAGTATATTTAAATGGAAAGATTCGTACAGTTCATAAATGTATACAAGTTCTTTAAAATCAAATTCGATACGTTGAATATACATAAGACTTCCGTTGTTAATTTTTATCTTTTTGTCAAAAATGTTTAATTTTTTTTGTATGGGGTTTGATAATTTTGAATTAATAATGTTGATTTTAGCTTTAAAACAGTAGTGTTATAGCCTGAAGTTCTACAGAAATAAAATATTATATGGGATTATATTTTGTTTTAAATGATATACTTTCCTTTAAAACCGTTTAGTGTGCTTTACTATAATTTATTTGTGAGCTCAAAGGCCATTATTATAAGATCGTGCTATGAATTGTTTGGTCACGACCTACTCGTGCCCTCGTCTTTTTGACCGTTACACATAACAAGAGAAAGATAGTCGGGTTTATCGGTATAATTAAGCACAAATTTATTGGTAAAATGGAAGAAAAGTACAAAAAACTATTAAGACCTATCTTTGTATAAACCAATAATTGTTAAATCTAAAAATATCGACTGTCCGGAGGAACAACGATGCAAGTTCTAAATTTGGCAAAAGTAACTTAGTAAATAATACATATACACATCCAGAAATATGTCCATCACACATGGGACCAAGGACGTAACCGTCGATCCAATCGGCGGTACTGATTGGATAGCGTTTTTGTGGACCCTAACAAAAAAAAACTTTTAGGCGCGGTTTGTGTTTACTCAAAAAATTCAATGTTCAACCGCAAAATCGTGATTATTCATATGAAAACATTTTAAATTTTTTGAGTTAAAAGATAAATTTTCGGCTTGGCAGAAACATTGCAAATAATTGTTGTTTTACATTTCCTGCTTCCGATTTTAAACATTATAATCCTCTTGATAAATGAAATCGTGTTTCTTTTGTCATATTAAATTTATTTCATCCCCAACACACTTCGAAATCTCTAACCATCTTCCTCACTCCGCGATTCGTAATCTACTTGTCACATTTAAATATGATGCTCACAGTCATATATTATTCACTTTATGTTGATTAATGTTGTACGCGAATCGATTCCCAATTGATATGGGAAATGCGAAATTTGCTTATGAGTTTTTCTATAAAAGTTTCTGGAATGGGAAAGATTAAAGGAGAATATTAATGATATTGTCCTTGTAAAAAAAACTCTGTTCTGTTTTAACAAAAAATGTAAAAATTCAAATAAATCATAATATATTAACGAAATGTCCTTATGTTCAATAAAATGCTATTGGAATACTGAACACAATTTAATAAAGTATTCGGGCTTATTGAACAATCCAGGTAGTTTTTTCATTCAACTAATCGCCGATATTGGTGTCAAAAGGGGAAGTGATGCGCAA